>JACGDI010003803.1:34842-62756 GCA_014898725.1 Jacaranda copaia | reverse complement strand
AAAAAAAGCATATTTACTCCCTCATTTTCTCACTTAACCTTTTATATCAACTCATTCATTTCTCACTTTCTCAATTCACTTTACTCACATATATATATCATTCATATATATGTATTTGCATATGAAAATGTTAAAATTTTATTAATTAAAAAAAATTATATTTTGTTGTAAATTTAACCAAAAAATTAAATATAGTGTGATAATGTTTTAAATAATCTAAAATATTCAATAAAATATTAATCAAAAAATTAACATAATCGTCCAAATTTTTTTAAAAAAATTAACTATAATTTAAAAATATGATTTTATTCATTTTTCCATTTTCAAATAAAATATATTACCAATAATTAGTTTATAATTCAATGTATTATTTAATAATTACAAAGTAAATATGTTAAGTATATTACAATTATTTTATATGATGGTTAATATGTAATTTTATTATTTTATATATTTTTCATTTATAAATTTAATTATTTATTTAATAATTTTTATGTTAATTATTATAGATTTATATTTAATTATTATCATTTTATATTAAATTATTTATTTAAACAGTAATTATATTAATAAATAAATTTATTAAAATATAATTAATATTTTTGTTAACTCATATATTTACTAGTAAATATATTATTAGTTAAAGTTTAATTAAAATATTATTTGAATTAGTAAATATATTAATGATTACACACTAATTAAAATATTACTAATATTATTTCAAATATTACTTATTAATAACTATTGATGTTATTAATTATAGAAATTTTGAAAATTTATTAATTAACAATGCATAATAATATGTTTAATATTTTTTAATTATCATTAAATATGATTTTATAATTAAATATTATTTTAATTTCTTTTTCTTTTATTTATTTTATTCAATTATTTTGTCATATAACTTCCTTCATTATAAAATATTTTCAAATTAAGTTAATTACACATTATTTCCCCATAAATATATATTAATCATTACAAATATGTATACATCAATCATCCATATATATATATATATATATATATTAATTTTAAAAACACAATTTCAACATACAAACCCAATAAAAAAGTAAATGATTTGACATTTACAATAAAATTTATCTTCTACAAAATAATTCCAAACAAATCACTTTATTCTCCATGTTTTTGCAAAACAAAACCAAACAATTGGCACATTCCTCATATTTAACTCCTAAAACACACTCCCCCAGAATATTTTCTAGAAAATGCCCAAAACATAATCAAACAAAGCCAAGGTTCATCAAATCCAAGCTAAATATATATAGTGGCACACACTTACATATGCCAAAAGGTAGTGCTAATTAAAATTTATTTCACTTTATACTTTGATGCAGTTTGTTTAACTTTGGCTTGGATGCAATTTGAAAATAGAGCAAGGTCCTTTCCAAAACAAATATTAATGTGTCAGTTAGTTTTCTTGGGAACATATGCAAAGAGATCTTTTCTTCTTGAAAATCCTCCAACTCCAAGATTTTTCATGAATGATTTCTTATGCCCAAGTTCTATTTGGGACGTGATATCATAGTATTTAATTTTAATGGGCTTAAACCTATTATGGTTTTTTTGTCCCTATTTATGGCTTGGCTTGTCTTTTGGACTTTCTAACCCTTTTACTTACTTAATTAATTTTAAGTTTAATATTATTTTTAACTAATTTATCAAATTATCCTTATAGTCAATTTGTAGCAATATCATCAAGTCCCCCTACTTTTGATAGAAAAATTTTAATTTCCTATCAAAAATCTTTTATAAGTTTAATTTGTTAATTTCTCCTTTGCTTTATCTTATTAGAGTAAGGTCGTTAATTTAATTAATTTTAATTGATCGAGTTAGGTGCATATGGGTGCATGCTTGGGTTTGTTGAGGGACTTAGAAAACTCTATGTTGCATTTGTCTTAGGATTTAGGTGAATTTTTTAGGTGGAACTATAAGGGTTGTCAGGGAAGAAGAGCTAACTTAGGTTGCGATGAAGATTGAGTCTATTTTTTAGAAGAAAGGCTAGAGGGAGTAGGCTTGCTTTAAGTGCCTATCAAGCTCCAAGGCTAGGCATTCGCTAAGAGCATGTGCTAGGTGTCAAAGATAGAACACTTGTTGGGCACCTGTGTTAGGCACTTCACTGTATTATCATTAAGCGTCTACACTAGGCATTCTTTGAGGGCTAACACTCGTGTTTGCGGAGAAATTCATCCAATTTTTGTGTTCATAAAGGTTTCTTTCATTACGAGGTCATCACATTTTTAAGTCCAAGAGTCTTGATTTTGCATTGGCAGATTCATCTTATATGTTAGCTCATAATGTAGTTAGATCTTGGCAAAATTGGCAAGACCCATGATGGTCTCTATGCAAATAAGTTATTTCGCACATGGGGGGTGTACTTATTCATCTCCAATTGGGAGTACCTTTCGTTAGCATTGATTAGGAGGGTCCAGGAATTGTGATTTTAATTAGTCCCCTTTTTTTTATCGACTAAGTATCCCAGATATAAAGTGACTGTTGTTTGCATTGCACTTTCTTTTCAACATAAATTACTTGGAGGATTCATTGTTTATAAATTTCATCACTTTCATGATGTTGGGTACTATCAACAAGATGGGCCAGTCACCTTCAATGGATCCCATACACATATTGTGAGCGATCATTGATCACAAGTTTTTGGAATTACATTCTCTGTTTTGGCCAGTTGTAATGGCCACTGGAGAGACTGAGATAGGTCCTAAAGTTAGGGTAAAAACTATTGTGGAATAACCAATTAAAATAACTCCACAAGAATGAAAATGTTCTGCTTAAGATAGTAGTAGTTTGTAGAGTTTATGTTTAGTACTTGGCATTATTAATTTTTTTCCAATTAGTTTGAATAGTGAATTGGTATGTTTCTTCTTTTCAATACTAGTATTTATCTCTATAGGCCAAGTGTTGGCTGATTATCTTTTATTTGGTTTAATAAATCTGCCCTGCCTTTACTTATTTTGTGTTCATACAAATACTTAACCAATTGAATGGCTATTACTTCTACATACTTTACTTTGAGAATTAGATCATAGAAGGTACAAAAATGCCATCCCTTACTATCAAGGTAGTTTTTGGTTATTTGAATCCTATACCTCCATGGATACCTTCATAAGGTGCCAATTTTTGGCACATGGGGAGCCCATCCCATGATGTAATTTTTTTTCTACATAAGCCCTTACCAAGCTTTGGGACTTAGAAAACTTATTTGGTGAAGTCATGTGATCATTTTAGCAAGTTTTATGAGTTTTGAGTGAAAGTTGTAGTTATGAGTGTAATATGTAGAGAAATTATCCTATGAAGCATGGAGGTCTATCTTTTTTTCAGCATTATGTCATGTCTTGCTAGGAGAAATCCTCGGGGGGATTAATTAATATAGAGTTCAAATATTGCGGTAAGGAAGAGTGCATTTATAGATATACTAGAAGACTTCATAATAAGTTTGCAGTGACTTGATGAGTCACCGAACTTAGGGAATTTACTTTACTTTTCTAAGTGTTAAGATATTGCTACACTCCTTCTCATGAGGACTCAAGTTAGATTTCTTTTACACAGTTCCATAGATGTCTCCCAAAGGGCTTCTTAACAAGTTCTTCCAAAGAAGTTGCCACATTTTCTTGAAAAAGCCTTAGGTGAGATTTTGTATGGAGGTTACCACGTACTCCCAAGGGGAGTTGATAGTGTGCTTTTGTAAAGAGGTTGCCACATACTTCCAAGGAGAGCCAATAGTGGGCTTTTGTAGAGAGATTGCCATGTACTCTCAAGGAGAGCCGATAGTGGGCTTTTTAGAGTGACTACCATATATCTCCTTAGGGACCTACAGTGGAATTATGCTAGTGACCACGTACCTTAAGGGATAATAATATTACACCCAATAGCTACCATGTACTCCCTACAATCCTAGGAAGCCTTAGAGTGGGATTATGCCTAAAAGTTTTCCAATAGCGCCTTATAAAAGCTACAAGATTCAAGATCATGGAACAAAGAACGTAATGTGAAAAATATAAAGAGTTATACATTTATCTGATTGAACAATGAGAGAAAAAAGAGATGCATTAACAAATAAGTTTAAAGACAGGTAAGCAAATTCAAAACTTAAATCATGAGAAAGTAAATAATACTTAAGTAATGCTGTAGATGGCAAGTTTAGTCAACATTGGAGGTGGTTTCCACTAATCAAGTATAAAACCTTCTTAATTTAGAGAAATTTCAAGTTTGGAGTACTTCTCTACCCTCAATCATCCATAATTTATATGCTTACGGGTTGATAATCTTAGTTATCTTGTAAGGGCATTTCTATTTGACATCTAGTTTGCTGATAGGTCCCGATGCTATCTTCTCATTACCAAGTTACCAACTTTGAAGTTTATAAGGTGTACTCAAGCTTTATAAGCCCTAGCCATATTTGCTTTGTAACTTTCAAACTTGTATGCGCACCTCACTTCTCTTTTTTCAAGCAACAATTTGAGGTTAGTCCTCAACTCCCTAGAATTCGTGGTGACATCATAATTCTTAACTCTCCAACTAACTTTTTCTACTTCTGTTGGAGTGACTACCTCTCTTCCATGTACAAGGTTAAAAGGGGACTCACTAAAGGATGTTTGTGGATAATCCTATATGCCTACAATACTAAGAGAAGTTCGTCCATCCATGTTTCTTTTGCATCTCCAAATCATATCTTAAGATGTTGCAAGATAGTCTTATTATTTCGCCTATTCATTGGCCTAAAGATTAGCTATTAACATAAAGAATTACTTGATTGAGAACTCCTAGCACCACTCATTAAGTTTTGTCAGTGAATTAGGTCTTGTTGTTAGAGCTAGAGCTCATAGTATTCCTAATTTTTAAATAATGTTCCTCCAATAAAATTCTATTACTTTTTTCTTAGATATTCATGCTAAAGGTTTCACCTCCATCCCTTTTGAGAAATATTCAACCACCAAGATAAGGAACTTGTTTGGCTTAAAACCTAAGCTAAAAGCCCAAGATGTCTATTCCTTATTAAGTGAAAGGACAAAGGCTATTAATAGGTTGTAGGAAGATGCTAGTTTGGTGAGTCATAATAGCATGATCATAGTAACGTTTGCAACTCCTTACTAAAGCTTGAGTGCTTTAGTATCATCAACCAAAAGCATCCTTGTTGAAGAGTCATGGAAGCCAACAGGCTAGCTCCAGAGTGATTCCCACATAAACCTCCATAGACCTCTTTAAGCACACATTCTGCCCTTTTGAGTGATAAGTATTTCAAGTAAGACTACTAGAAGCCTTTTTTCTACAAGTCTCCATCTAACAAAACAAATAGAGATACTCGTACCTTCACTTAAATTGCCTTTTTTAGGTCATTAAGTAAGAGGCCATATTGTAAATACTTCATAATATAAGTCATCTATATGTCGGTGTTGGTGTTCATATCCATTGTTTCAAAGGTAGTTCAATTCTTTCTCTAAGAGGCTGTTGGTCCACAACTTTCGAGTCAAGAACGTAATAGACTTGCTTTTTGTTACAATCATATACAAGCAATTTTGACTAACCAATCCCCATTTTCATTTTCTTTATATGGAATATGCACGAGGATGAATTCAAATATCTACTACATTGTCTTTACTCAGCCTAGATATACAGACATTCTTCCATCTTTAGCTTCATAACTCCTAATGACTTGGTTCACCACCAATTTGGAGTCAATATAAATGGCTAAACATCATGCTCCTACCATATAGGCTAGCCTCATTCCTATGATTTATGCTCCATATTTAGCTTTGTTGTTTGAAGCGAAGAAGATAAGTCTTACTACATACTCTATCTTTATACCATAAGGACTTTTTAAGATACCTTGGCTCCACTGCCAACTCCGATGGCATATCCATCCATATAAAGGATCTAAGTAAGGAGGGAGCTTTCTATTTCTTCTCCAGTTCCATCTATTAGGAAATCTACTAAGATTTGTGCTTTGGTAGTAGCTAAGTAAGGTATTTGATTCTACATTATCTCAACTCTATTGCTACTTGACGAGTCTCCCAGAAGCCTCTAAGCTATTAAGTATTTTTTATTTTTTTCAAAGGACAGTTGGTGAGCACCACAATTGGGTGCACCTGAAAGTATAGAAACAACTTTGGGGCAGCCATCTCCATTACCAAGGCCAGCTTCTTAATAAGGGCATACCATATTTTAGGACCTTATAGAAAATAATTGATGTAATCGGTTGGTGTTCTTTTTCCTACTCATGCACTAAGGCAGCACTAGCTAAGACATCAATTGCGGCCAAATATAAGTATCAAGTTTCGCCTGTCCTTGGCTTCCTTAGTAATGGTAGGGATGTTAGCTATTCCTTAAAGAAGGCTCTTTCACATTTATTAATCCACTTGAAGGCTTTGGCTCCTTGTTGGATCTTGAAGAAAGGCAACATTTTCTCTGTATATTGAGAGATGAAAAGTTCAATGTGACTGAGCAACCTACTAGCATCTGCACTTCCTTGATATTGTGTGGGAGTGGAATCTTTAATATCATTTTGAACTTGTCAGGATAAACTTCAATCCTGCATCTAGACACCATCTATCATAGGAATTTGCCACCATTACATCGAAGGTGCATTTTGTTAGGTTAAGTCACAACTTAAATCTTCTCAGGATGTCTGAGCATTCTCTCAAGTCACAAAGGTGGTTATTTTGCTTATGGTTTTTGACGAGCATGTCATCAGTGTAGATTTCCATATTTCTTCCAGTTATTTCTTTAAACAGGTGGTTGACCAACCTTTGGTAAGTAGGACCTACATTTTTAAACTCGAACAGCATTACATTATAGTAATATATTCCATGAGCAATTATGGAACTTATCTTCTCTTGGTCCTCCAAGGCTAGGCAGATTTAATTGTATCATTGGTAAGCATCCAGAAAACTTAGATTGTGATTGCTTGTGAGGTTAAACCCCATTTCTCCTCCTCAGAAATACAAAACATAAATGAGCTTATGCTTGAATGTGAGACAGAGTCTTTGTCTCATAAACAAATGAGTTTTATTTTCCCTATCCACTTGTCTCACATTTCATCTCTCTCTCTCACACACACTGACACACACACAAGCATGATGCATTAAGTGACATTTTTTTGCTTTTTTTTTGGCAACAAATGCTGATTTTTTTTGCCAAGAATGTGTAATATATTATTTGTGTAACTAGGATTTCATAAATTTATTTTTTTTTAATTGCAAGAATTGTTATATTTTATGTAATTAGAATTACTAATATATGCATATTACGTGGCAATTTTCACTCTTCGTCATTTTTATTCACACTAAATAATTTATTTTTCTACACGTTACAATTTTAAATATTTAATTGTATTTTATTTGAAAGATTTTTTTTCAAAAATTTTATTATCACATAAAAGTACCTAAATAATTTCATTTTCATAAATCATGAAATGTAATTGATGAAAAAAAATTATAAATAACATAATTTTCTTTCTGCCGACATAATTTGGTTTACCCAAAAAATTATAAATTTTGGTAGAAATTATTGGCCCAAAAAATTAAAGAATTAATGCGACACCCCCTATTTGGATAACCACTAGCTGAGGCGCCATTTAAATCAATTTTAATTCAAAATCCATAATAAACAATAAGCCCTCAAAATATTTCAAACTCATCAGAAAAAGCAGCAAATTTCAAACTTAAATGACCTCAACAAAAGTATCAGAGGTAGCAACACACTTCAACTTAATCAACTTTTACAAAATACTATGACATACATATAAGTTCCAAGTACATACCATCAATATTTCCAAAATGTTTAATACAATATATATACCCTGCAGATCATAAATTCAAACCTAACATATCACAACATCTCTTGGGTTTATAAAACTTGCCTAAGTATGCCCATAAGCAATACACACGGCTATTCTAGTACAAAATCATATTTGCCAACCCAACTGGAAGTCCAAACTTATCATTCAATCCTATCTGAGAAAAATTAAGATAAAACGGGTGATAAGTCCAAAAGATTTAGTGAGGAATATTTATAATAAGGAACAATAGGGATCTACTGTGGACGAATCAACCCAACAAATCATCACTCAATATTCAGTATAAAAACATATCAAGAACAAATAGTAGCAAGACCAATAGACAGACAATAACAATTCTGAAGAATAAACTATATCAAATTTAGGATTTCTAATAGGTACTAGCTTAAAGTTGTACTAGTTGGCTCGAACGGCCAGGGATCATCTCAACCAATCCTGCTCAATAGGTATAGAGTGTATTAATCGATCACAGTCAGGAGGAAATACAGACAGCTCATTCAACCTGGACAACTGCCCGATCTAGACCAAGAAACTTTACTTCCCTTGATACTCCATGAGTAGGGTACAAACAATCAAAATATTAATCAGAGCATAACGAACTTATCAAATTCACCTTATCATAAGTTTCGGGCTTACCGCTTATCCCATGCACACAGCAAGGATTAACGTCCCATTGCTTAAACTAAGAGTTTTAGGCCTATCGCAAATCCTATACACATAGCAAGGATTAACATCCCATCACTTAATATAAGAGTTTTGGGCTTACCACTTATCTCATGCACACAGCAAGGATTAGCATCCCGTTACTCCCAAATAACAATCACAAACAGTAATAGATAGCAGAACAAATAGATAACAAACAACCAGATAATAAATAGATAGGAACAAGTGTGAGACAAATAACAATCAGAAGTTCTGGCTGCCAGAACAAATAGGAATTAGAATCAAACTAAACAGATAATCCTCACAAGGTTGTACAAATCAAATAACAAATAACAGATAACAGATTAGATTTCAAACAATCAAAATATGTACAGAAATAAAAAACCCACACAGAGGCTTATCACAAGAACAAATAGAAATATTCGAGGCCAAAATGGTAGAACCTCATAGGGATTTTCAATAAATATGAGTAAACTTATACAAGCAAATAACCCAAAGTGAGAGAAACCTCACCTCTTGATGTCCTAAATAGCAAGAGCCAAAAATCAATCTTATTGCTCTTTGGTGCCTAGCTCGTCGTCACCTAATCAAGAAAATATGCCACAAGTCAAAATTCTCCAAATTCAACATTCACACATAAATCCCTAGTCAATTCCCATTCCAACACAATTTAGCTTATAATGATTCCCAATATCAAAATTTATATTTAACTTATTATTAACCAACATACGAGTCCAAAATCATATCTCCCATTACCCCATTCCATGCATTGAAAAATAGCCATCAAAATACCTATATCTACTCAAAAGCTCAACCCGGACAAAACTAACAACAACATGCATACATGCACATATATACATATATAACATGCAATATTTCAAATAAAAATCCAGTCTCACTAATAAAGGCTCAAAATCATAAATTGAAAGCATCGGGATGATCACCGTATCGAGACAAGAAAGTTGTCTCTCCGCCATGGCAGGCCGCCATCCACCGCCACCGAAAAATAAAACTTCACCACCAAATTATTTCTCTCATCACGAGGATTTCAATGCCAACTTTAGTTTCCAATTTTGAGTAGTGTAGACACCAAAATGGGCCAAAACCTGCCAACTTCTTCCTATCTCCGCAAGCTCTTATCACTGTCTTGCCGTCGATGGAATTGCCATGCAATAACTCCATTGTGATCCTCTCATCAAGAGCTTTCTAACCCTACCCTCAAAATAGAGAATGGTAGCCAAAAAAAGAGAAACCCAACAACCACCGTGACATGCACTTATCGATTCTCCTCTGCCACCACTACTCCGCCGTGCAGTTGGTGGTTTTGAGGTGTTGAGGGTGTTGGTTGTGGTGAGCGGAAGAGTTTGGTGGTTTGGAGTGGTGAAAAAACCTATCGAAGGATGGCTAGAGATGGTGGTGAGCTCTCGATGAAGAAGGAAGAAAAAGAGAGGAAAACATGAGAAGAAAATGAAAGAAGAAAAAAGTGGGGGAGAAAGAAGGCCCTACTCGTTGACAAAAGTTTGATTTTTTTTTCATTTTTCAATTTTTTTAATAAAATTTTTTAAATTATAAAATTTTACCCCAAATTTTCAAAAAATTGCAATTAGCCCCAATTTATTCAAAAGTCAGCACAATTGAGTCCACAAAAATTATATTGGCTCACAAAACTTTTAAAATAATTAAAAATATGAAATTCATAAAATTTTCAAATAACGATAAAATCATATAATATAAATAAAATTTTAGGGGTGCAACACACTCTCTCCCCTCCCCCTCGGCTAAAAGAATCTGGTCCCCAAATTCTCATCTGAATACTATTTCGACTAGTAGAAAATAAGTAGATTCGGTCAGTTGATCTCCCCTTTCTCTATATTAGATTTACCAGGATTGTATCTCTAAGTCTCGATATATTTTCATACTTCTTAGATGTATCGTATACCTTGACTTGGGTGTCTTATCTAAAAAATTTCTTTCAGCACTGATCTTTTCTTTTAAAATAGAATGATACCTTGAATCTCAGTATTGAACTCAGACTCTCCAAAACTTTCAACTTATCCTTCGATTTCAATACCCTACAGTCGTTAACGTAGGTTTATCGTATCTTATCTCATGATTCGGACTACACTTATCTTTGCAATCCTACTTGCTGTATTAATTTTCAACACAATGCCTATTCATAGGCTTCTTAAAATTTCTGCTTCAAGTAAGTGACATTCCAGCCATCGACTCAAGGCATGGTCACTACTTGCCCTTTCAGGTAATAGGTGATAAGTTTACTTCTTTCGGAGCTACTCCCAAGTATTCAGCTACTACTTTATATAACAAACCCTTATCTTGGGTTACATATGTAGTTTAAGAAAATGCAACATATATGAAAGAAAGTAAACACTAAGATCATATAAGACATTATTATAGATTTTAATCATAAAACCATACCTCTTGTTATTTCATCAGGATTTGGTGTTTCTTCTCCTATGAGGGCATAGGCATGAGCTCGTATATTTGACCACCCTCTAGCTTCTGCCACCTATTTTTCTTTGTCTGTAGGGGTGGGGCCTCTCCATTTGAGGTAGTCTTTTGCAAAGTGCTGATCGCTACCATAATTTACACATCTGCCCTATTTTCTCCAACAGCTAGTCTCATCATGGCCAAATCCCCCACAAAATTCACATTGCTTGGGTGCTCTCTCTTGAGTCGCATTTATCTTTTCACTAGAATGAGGGGCTTGTTAGGCAGTGCTTACTACCTAAAGCTTTAGTTGTTTTCTTTCGACACTACCCTATCCATCGAGGTGCATCTTTTCTTTTTGACTTCTATCCTTGATTTTTCTGATCTCATGCAGTTCCAACTCAAGCTGCACTGCCTTACTTATTGCTTGGTTGAAGCTCATCAGATCACAAGTGGCTAGACCCCTTATCAATTATGGCTGTAATCCCTATACAAATCATCTAGCCTATTAACCTTCATCATCTTGTAAGTAGGGAGCATATTATATCAACCAGCTAAAAGTCGCCTCGTATTGACTAATAGTCTGTGCCCTCCGAATAAAGTCCATGAACTCTCTTTCTCTTGCTTGCTTCACCACCTTTGGTACATACTTTTTCATAAATTCTTGTGTGAAATTCTCCCAAGTTCATGGTGTTCCTTCAGCTATCCACCTTTAGTTAATCATTTTCTACCAACTTCAGGCAAAACCTCCTAGAAAAAATGTAGCAAATCGAACCTTTTGATCATCTGAGTAACGAAAGGTCTTGAAAATATTCTCCAAATCCTCAATCCATTCTTCAGCTTTTCTATCATCAAAGTTTCCTAAGAACTTTGGGGGTTTGAAATGAAGAAATCATTCTAATGCCCGATCATCAGCCATCTCATTAATACCTCTAGCTCCACTGCCTGAGTGTTGAGCTTGCAGCCTAAATACTGGTTTCCTCTAGTACATAGGATCCATTGGATGGCCCACGGAAAGGATTTATGAACCTACTTCTTTTTGCGTGGCTTATGAGTAAGCATGTGCCCCTTATCTTGGAGCCCATCAGTCATTCACCCGTCGACCAAAAGATCTTACCTGACGTCCAATCCTAGGCAAAATAAGAGTACTAGAGCTTCCTTGTGATACCATCACTTCTGCTAACTACCCTAAACTTCTAAAAATAAAAGTAAGAGAAGTGTTAGATAAGATCAAACCAAATGCATAAACAAGCAAGTCTAATCATCCAACAATATACAACAAGATTCCATAAACATTCCTTAATTTGAAAACTCATCTTACTAACATCACCCAAACAATTACATCTTAAATTCCTAAAATTACAGAAGAACTTTCTAATACGAAATATACCCAAAATTCATACTCAAACTAACTTAAACAAAAGATTAGTCATATTTCTCAAAAATACCCAAACACCCAGGTCATCGACAAACCTAGGCTCTGATACCACCTGTGATGCCCTCTATCGGGATGACCACTAGCTGAGGCACCATTCAAATCAATTTTAATTCAAAATCCATAATAAACAATAAGCCCTCAAAATATTTCAAACTCATCAAAAAAAGCAGTGGATTTCAAACATAAACGACCTCAACAAAAGTATCAAAGGTAGCAACACACTTCAACTTAATCAACTTTTACAAAATACTATGGCATACATATAAGTTCCAAGTACATACTATCAATATTTTTGAAATATTTAACACAATTATATACCCTGCAGATCATAAATTCAGACCTAACATATCACAACATCTCTTGGGTTTACAAAACTTGCCTAAGTATGCCCATAAACAATACACACAACTATTCTAGCACAAAATCATATTTGCTGACCCAACTGGAAGTCCAAACTTATCATTCAATCCTATCTGAGAAAAATTAAGATAAAACGGGTGATAAGTCCAAAAACCTTAGTGAGGGATATTTATAATAAGAAACAATAAGGATCTGCTGTGGACGAATCAACCCAATGGATCATCACTCAATATTCAGTATAGAAATATATCAAGAACAAATAGTAGCAAGACCAATAGATAGACAATAACAATTTTGAAGAACAAACTATATCAAATTTAGGATTTCTAATAGGTACTAGCTCAAGGTTAACTAGTTAACATGAACAGCCTGGGATCATCTCAACCAATCCTGCTCGGGAGGTATAGAGCATCTCAACTGATTATAGTCAGGAGAAAATACAGATAGCTCGTTCGACCTAGACAACTGCCTAATCTAGACCAAGAAACTTTACTACCCTTGATGCTTCTTGAGCAGGGTACAAACAATTAGAATATGAATCAGAGCAAAACGAACTTATCAAATTCACCTTATCATAAGTTTCAGGCTTACTACTTATCCTATGCACATAGCAAGGATTAACGTCTCATTGCGTAATTTAAGAGTTTTAGGCCTACCACTTATTCTATACACATAGTAAGGATTAACATCCCATCACTTAATATAAGAGTTCTGGGCTTACCGCTTATCTCATGCACACATCAAGGATCAACGTCCCGTTACTCCCAAATAACAATCACAAACAGTAACAGATAGCAGAATGGATGGATAACAAACAACTAAATAACAAATAGACAGGAACAAGTGCAAGACAAATAACAATCAGAAGTTCTGGGCGCTAGAACAAACAAAAATCAGAATCAAACTCAACAAATAACCTTCACAAAGGTGTACAAATCAGATAACAAATAACAGATAACATATCAGATTTCAAACAATCAGAATATGTACAAAAATAAAAAAGCCACACAAGGGCTTATCACAAGAACAAATAGAAATATTCGAGGCCAAAATGGCAGAACCTCACAGGGGTTTTTAATAAATATGAGTAAGCTTATACAAGCAAATAACCCAAAGTGGGAGAAACCTCACCTCTTGCAATCCCAAATAGCAACAACCAAAAATCGATCTTGCTGCTCATTGGTACCTAGCTCGTTGTCACCTAATCAAGAAAATATGCTATGAGTCAAAATTCTCTAGATTCAACATTCATGCATAAATCCCTAGTTAATTCCCATTCCGACACAATTTAACTTATAATGATTCCCGATATCAAAATTTATATTCAACTTTTTATTAACCAACATACAAGTCCAAAATCATATCTCCCATTACCCTATTCCTCGCCTAGGAAAAGAGTCATCAAAATACCTATATAGACTCAAAGGCTCGACCTGGACAAAACTAACAACTACATGCATACATGCACATATATATTTAACATGCAATATTTCAAATAAAAATCCAATCTCACTAACAAAGGCTCAAAATCACAAACCAAAAGTACCAGAACGATCACCGCATCAAGATGAGGAGACTGTCTCTCCGCCACCATCAGACCGCCATCACTGGAAAATAAAACTTTACCACCAAATTGTTCCTCTCATCATAAGAATTCAAACGCCACCTTCCATTTCCAATTTCGAGTAGTGTAGACACCGAAACGGGCCAAAAATTGCCAACTTCTTCCTATCTCCGTCGAGCTTCGATCACTGCCTTGCCATTGGTGGAATTGCCATGCAATGATACTGTTGTGATCCTCTCATCAAGAGCTTCCTAACTCTACCCTCAGATTGGAGAATGGTCATCGAAAAAGAAGAAAACCAGCAACCACCGTGACATGCTCTTCTCGGCTCTCCTCCGCCACCACTATTCCACTGTCTAATTGGTGGTTTTGAGATGTTGAGGGTGTTAGTTGTGGTGAGGGAAAGAGTTCGATGGTTTGGAGGGGTGAAAAAAATCCGTCGGAGGATGGCTAGAGATGGTGGTGAGCTCTCGGTGAAGAAGGAAGAAAAAGAGAGGGAAAAAGGAGAAGAAAAGGAAAGAAGGAAAAAGAAAGAAAAAATAGGGGAGAAAGAGGGCCCTGCTCGTTGACACAAATCTGATTTTTTTTCCATTTTTCTTCTTTTTTAATAAAATTTTTTAAATTATGAAATTTTACCCCAAATTTTTAGAAAATTGCAATTAGCCCCAATTTATCCAAAAGTCAACACAACTAAGTCCACAAAAAATATAATTTGGCCCACAAAATTTTTAAAATAATTAAAAATGTGAAATTCATAAAATTTTTAAATAACGATAAAATCATATATATAAATCAAATAAATAAAATTTTAGGGGTGTTACAATTAAAATACAAAAATTGAAAAATAAATAATTTAAAAAATAAATTTTGATTGACATGCATTTTTCATTCTTTTTATATATTAGTTTTTTAAAAAAAAAAGTTTCTAGCTAATTTGCTTAACAAACAATTTATTGAAATGAATTCGATGAAAAAAATTATTATTTATTTAGTTGGAATTATATTATTTTAAATTAATAACTTAATTCATTGTCAATATTTAAACAATAACCCCAAAAAATGCAATTTATTACTTTTTTCTATTATTTTTTTTTTTAAATATTCTCAATCCAAAAAGAAAAAAGAAACCCAAAAACTAAAACTCATAAAGCATTCTCATTTTCTCAAACAAATCTCTCAAATATTTCCCACAAACTCACATCAAATCAACCCATCGCGTTACCATAATCATTACATTTTATCTCATAACTAATCACAACCTCATTTTCAAATCTTATATCTGTAAAACTCCAAAACAACCCCAAAGTCTTATAAACATGAAAAATGGGACATTGGCTCACAAACAATCACAACCTAAGCATTTCACACTTAATGGAATCCACCCAGTGCATCAATATGTGGGAGTGGGAATGAGTCTTTTGGGGAAGCTTTGTGAAGATCAATAAAATCAATGCACATCCTCCACTTTCCACTGGACTTTGGTACCAACACCACATTAGCTAGACATTTCAAATATTGGATTGGTACTTTGCTTGTAGTAGCGTAGCTACCTCCTCTTTGATTATTTGATTGTGTTTTGCTTTGACATTCCTTCTCTTCTACCATACTAGCCATATACTCGAGTCTATTCTGAGGTAGTGCATAATGATATCTGGGGAGATTTCTTGCAAAGCCATCACTCTCTAAGCGAACATGTTGTGCTTTTTTCTTAGGAAGCACACTAGCTTCTCCTCGAAGTCAAGGCCTAGGAAGGCTCAAATCTTAGTAGTCATCAAGGGATCTCTAGCATAAATCTCTATACTCTTGAGTTCCTCTCATGCTCTACACTTCAATTCCTTAGATGGATACAAGGTTATCGATGTTGGCTTCTTCCTTCCTAGTCAGCAATAGATGTGGGTCTTGAAGACTATTACTATTTTTCCCATGTTGGGAGGTTGTACGAGTATTGGCGACTCTCATTATGGATCTCTTTGCACCCTTAATGTTTCTTCCTCTTCCTTTGATTTCCCACAGACAACACCAAAATGATGTGGCTTGAATATGGAGCAATGTCCTTTTCATGAAATAACAATATGTTAATTCATTTTCTCACTCTCTTCAAAGAGTGCTTTGTTCGAGATAGGCCCTATTGAGTTTTAGGTCTTACAAAATATTTTTTGATGTTCAATAGAAGTAGATTTTTCTTAAAGAAATTAGAGTTGTGCTAAATTTGCTTCATGCAAAGAGTGAAGTTAAGATCACACAACAACCAAATGTAGGTCAGATGTAACTGCAAGGACTTACATGCCTCAGTGAGGTCAAAGTGTGTCCCACTTTGCATCCCATGTAGTATTAGTTTTTTTAGTGGAGTTTTTCATCTCAAAGATCCTTCAAAATCACTTGCAAAGTTTTGTGCTTTCTAAAGTATTTAATCATTTCCTAGAGCATGTGAGGCTATTTTTGTAGCCGAAATAAGTCTTTAAGATAATTTATTACTTTTTGCTTTGGGCATTTGCAAGACGGGTGTCACTTTATCGCGAACCACACAGTGGTTTTTGATGGAGGTTCAGACTTCGAAAATCACTCTTTTAATGATCATAGTGGCTTCTTGAAGATTCGTGCAAGGGTGTTTCTTTAGCATCCCTTTGGATTGTGTTGTCATATGGTGTAGGTTTGCACAAATTTTGGAGGTTTTACTACGAAAATGTTACTTCATTTGCCAAAATGTTTTTCATATGCACGATAATGATCCCATTATTTGGAGTATTTTTTATTAAATCTCTTTGAGAGATCTCACAATGATTATAGTTTTGGCGAGTCCCCCTATTTTTCTTTATATAGCTAAATAGAAATTAAACACAGAGTGATATCTACATATATAGTATTGCCAGACTTTGTATATAGTTAAATATGTTATCCAAAATTGTTGAGATTATATATTTTGAAGTGATAAATTAAATTTTTTAAAAACTTTAAGGTAATAAATTTGTATCAAATAATTTTTTATAAATTTAAAGTAGTAAATTATATTATTATACTTTTATAGGTTAATTAGAAAAAAATTCCTAATCCTACTTTCATTTGAGTGTTTAGTTCCCATTTGAATTTTTACACACTAAACTCCCCACTTTTTCACAAAAATTAGGAATCACTCCCTATATCTCTTAGAAAGACCTATATACCCTTGTATTTGGAAAAAACAACAAAAATACTTGAGAAATATGTTCCTATAATTAAGAAGAATGCTTTCCTCTTTTTTTCTGCCTGAAAACTACTTCTTGAGATGCAAAAACAAAAAGGTGAGAAATCGTTCTTTCTCTGCCATTGACGCGGGAACGAGAGAAGAAGAAGTGAAAAAAAATAGAAAAAAGAAAGACACCAAAATTTCTGCCATTTTTCTACGACTATGGAAGGAAAAACATCCACAAAAAGAAGTCGAGTGTAAAAAGAAGTGAGCAAAAGAAACACAGGTATGTTTTCTTAATTTTGCAGTTTCAAATGTTAGTGATTTTTAGTGTTTAGAGTTTTTATTCATTTTTTAGTCATTAAACACTTGAACCGATTTGATATACATATGATTTTTGTTGTGAGATGGGAAGTTTCTAATTTGTACCTGAAGGATATGAAAGTTGAACTTCACCTTTTTGGGGTTTATACTTTTTTCTATCTAAAATTATATTATGGTGAAATTATACGGTAAAAGTATCTGAAAGCGGTAGTGTATTCTCTGTAGAAGAGAACATCCAAGCTTGTAGTACACATTAGGCAAAAATGTAGTATATGATCTGTGTAACTGCAATACAGTTTAGAAGCAAAAGTAGTATAAAACATTCAATCTTACAGTACACATTAGGGAAAAGTTTAATATATAACCTACATTACATTTTAGAATCAAATGTAGTATAAAACATTCAATCTTACAGTACACATTAGGGAAAAGTCTAATATATAACCTGCAGTACATTTTAGAAGCAAATGTATTATAAAACATTCAAGCTTGCAGTACATATTATGAAAAAGTCTAGTATATAACCTGTAGTACATTTTAGAAGCAAATGTGGTATAAATATTCAAGCTTGGAGTATACATTAAGCAAAAGTGTAGTATATAATTAGTGTAACTACAGTACATTTTAGGAGCATCTTTAGTACAAAAATATTCAAACCTGCAATATACATTAAATAAAAGTGTAGTACAGTAAATAATATGTATATCTACAGTATATCTTAGAAGCAACTGTAATATAAAACATTCAAGTTTGAAGTATACATTAACTGAAAATGTAGTATAATATATTATGTGTTCTTGAAGTACATTTTAGAAACTTTTGTTGTATAAAACATTCAAACCTGAAATATACCCTAACTAAAAGTGTAGCATAATATATTATATATTTCTAAAGTACATTTTAGAAGCATCTATAGTACAAAACATTCAAGTTGCCAATACACATTATCTAAAAGGATTAGTTTATTATCTATTTATATACTAATTTTTCTTTATCTGATTATAGCCAAGTCAAGACATTATGAGGTCTGCTCTAGTTGCTCCCTCCAATTTTTTCAGAGTAAATTGGATATTGTAAAGTCCAAGATGGGGTCAAAACATTTTGATACATTGAAGAAAACCCCTTTTTATATATACATGGATATGCCCAAGTTAAGTTCAAGCTTCATTTGACTTGAAACTATACTGAGGAGGTTTGACCCAAAAAGGCTGTCATTTCATTTTTCAAAGGGGGTTGAAATTCCTTTTTCTGTAGCTGAATTTTCTATAGTTTTAAGGTTGCCATATGTGAGACAATCTATGGATATAATATTGAAGATGAAGTTTTCAACCTTTGACAACCTTTTTTCTGGAAAGCTACAAAATATTACTAGATCTAAAATAGCTAAAAAGTTTGAGGAATATGTATATAAGGATAGTGATGAGGACCTGAATAATTTTTGTAGGTTGTACATACTATTTGTTTTTAATTATTTTCTGTTTCCAACATCAAATTATTCGACTCCACGATTTCTCCTACCATACTTGGACAATTATCTAGAGTTGGTCTGTATGAATGGGGCATAGCTGCATACAATTTTCTTGTCCAAGATATGAAGAACCATATAGGAGTAGGTGGAGAAAAAACCAAGAAATACATTGATAGGTGCACCGTTGGTTTGATGGTAAGTGTTTGCTTCATTTTTCTAACAACATTGATTATATTTATATTCAAGTGAGTATAATTTTTTTATTTATGAATGGCAGGCATGGGTCTATGAACGCATCTGTTCACTGGCTTCACTAGTAAGTTTGTTTGAGTTTTCACGCTTTTAATGGTGGAAGGATAGCAAACTCCCAGATAATGTGGAGAAGGCAGAGAAAAAATTAAAACAAATTATAGTAGAAATGGTAATAATTGTAATAATTCATTATTAGCTTTTTGTATAAAAATTTGAATTTGATAATTATTTTCATTGTAATAGGTTGTCGCCCTCAATCCTACTCTAGAGAAATTAGAATAGGCAGTTTTGATCAAGAAACCAGAGGCTGCCAATACTGCCATCAGTCAAGTCCATGTTTGTGAGCATATAATATATGAAGCAATTATTGCAGCTAAAGTTGAAGAAATTAAATCATTGAAAGAAAAAATTGCTTCATTTGATATGATGGCAATGAAGGAGCAGGGTGAGGAAGGGCATCTAGTTGAGCACAAGACTGAGTAAGAGGAGCTTGAAGAGGGAGCTGGTGAGTTTGCAAATGAGGGGGTACTTGATTTGGTAGATGCTGCACAGACAGAAGGGGATGAATCTAAAAACACGGTGGATGAAGAAAGTCGAACAAAATACCATCATGATCCTTCAGATTCCCTAAGCCTTTGAAGACAGAAGTTTATGTACCAATTCAAGTGGCTAAGTTTGAAGAATTTGAGATTGAAGTGGCAAATGTTATGTCCTCGATTATGATAGATGTGCGCAATTGAGAAGATGTGAAGCTAAAATAAAAATCTCCAGATTTTGTCAGCCCCCCGAGCACCACACCAGCCAAAAGAGCAAGAGAAATGACAAAGACCTATGGTCCTCCTCGTCCTCATTCTCATCCAAAAAAAGACAAAGAACAAGAAAAGAAGAAGGTGTTGTCAACTACTTAATATTTTAAGTTTTTGCATTTTGCATTTCATTTGTAAATTGTCTATTTGTAATAAATATAATGATGTCTTATTCTTGATTGGTTGATATTTGTACTTAATGTGATCATATCATATGCTTCATATTGGTGATATTTGTACTTAATGTGCTGTCTTTTGTATTCCAAGTTGGTGATATTTATACTTAATGTGCTATTCTTTTGCATTTTATGTTGGCAATATTTATACTTCATATGCTGATCTTTTATACTCCATGTTGGGATATTTGTAGTTCATGTGCTAATCTTTTGTACTTGATAGTTGATCCTTTATACCTAATATGCTTGAGTTTTGTACCCAATGTAGGCATAGTTTGTACTCCAATTAGGGATAATTCAATAGTTAATACTTTATACTTAATGTGCTTGAGCTTTGTACTCCATGTTGGCTATATTATGTACTTCAACAAGGTGTACTTCAATGTTGATACTTTGTACTTAATGTGCTTGGAATTTGTTCTCCATGATGGTATATTTTGTACTTCAATAAGGGATACTTCAATACTTGATTCTTTGTACTTTGTGTGCTTGAGTTAAGTACTCCATATTGGCTATATTTTGTACTTCAATATGAAATACTTCAATAGTTGATACTTTATACTTAATGTGCTTGGATTTTGTACTCCATGTTGGTTATATATTGTACTTCAATAAGGGGTACTTCAATACTTGATTCTTTGTATTTAATGTGCTAGTCTTTTGTACTTCAATTGTTACACTTTGTACCTAATGTGCTATATTTTAGACTGCAGGAAACCAAAGATATCAGTCCAATTCTGGTGGCAGAGAAACCAGCCAGCTAAAATATTGAAGCGCCGAATCCCTGTAAAGAAAGGACTGATTATAGAGGTCGGGAACTTATTCCAACAGAAGAGCAAGAAGTCATTGATAACTTTGTTAGACGAGCTAATTTAGGGTAACAAAATTTTCTTATTATTTTTCTTTTGGATAAATTGGTGTCTGAACTAATAATTAACAATTGTGTAAGGTGATTGTGTGGGAGGGAACACAACAGTTTCTAGATGGAAAAAACTTTTGTGAGCTCTTATTTGGAAGAGAACTTACCGAATACATAGTGGACTGCTACATGTTGATATTATGTAGCCCATCTTTCGGCAACAAGTGTCACCATAAAGTGTAGTTTACGTCCACAATAGTGCAGGTATGTGGCGGTTTCCTAACTTAATTTAGTTCATGTTTTCAATGAGTATAACCATTTATTTTTATACTTCATAAGCTGACATATTAGATAGACTCGAGGGACGCAACTTGAAGGATATGAACACTTAACTCCTTCACCCTTAATGATTTGGAAAACCTCATGTTAGATCTTGTAAACCAATGTCGTTACATAATCCTACCAATTTATCAACACAATCACTGGTTTTTGGTTGTCCTCGACACCTTGACTCATTTTTTCTTGTATATGATTCAATAATGGCCGCTAGATATAAACCGATAGCTACTGCCATTGTAAATTTGCTTCCTTCCTCTGTGATTTTTTCATAAAGTAGGGAGTCAACAACTGATTAATATTTTTGTAGGCTTTATTCTATTCTCGATACATGAAGTTTTCATTGGGGTGCCATGTGGACGAATTAATGAGGCCAAAAAAAAGCAGACAACAAATGGGTATAGTAGATTGCCGCATCTTTGTGTGCCTTTGGATAGAATGTTTCGCTAAAGACACCCTCGAGTTATGGAGGTCTATTAGAAAAATTAACATGGACAAATACCATGCGAAAATGGCATATACAATATTAAGTCATGAAAATGCCAAGATTTGAATCACACTTTGTATGTAAATATATGTGTAAATTGAAGCATACTTTATATATAATACTATTTTGTATGTAAGTATAGTTTTCCATCAAGCATTTATAATATTTTAAATTGAAAATGCAAAGTGAATTTGAGTATAATTTGAAGGAAATAAAGTAGAAACCTTGAATTTATGAAGTATAAAATGTGTTTGGTTGAAGTACAATTCAGTTCAATTGAAAATGCCCAGTAAATTTGAGTACAATTCAAAGAAAATAAAATACAAATCCTGAACTAACGAAGTATAAAATGTATTTTGTTGAAGTACACCTCGATTTCAATGACAATTTGGGTACGATTTGATGGAATTGAGGTACAAACCAAGAAAAAACAAAGTATAAAATTTTTTTCTTTGAAATTCACTTCGATTCAGTTGAAAGAGGCAAGGAATTTGAGTACCATTCAAAGAAAATAAAGTACAAATCACGAAAAAATAAAGTATAAAATTTGTTTCTTTAAAGTTCGCTTCAATTCAATTGAAACGAGGCAAGAAATTTGAATAACATTCAAAGAAAATGAAGTACAAACCAAGAAAAAATAAAGTATAAAATTTGTTTCTTTAAAGTTCACTTCGATTCAATTGAAACGAGACAAGAAATTTGAGCACCATTCAAAGGAAATGAACTACAAACTAAGAAAAAGCAAAGTATAAAATTTGTTTCTTTGAAGTTCACTTCGATTCAATTGAATCGAGGTAGGGAATTTGAGTAAAATTCAAAGGAAATGAAATACAAACCCTAAACTAACGAGGTATAAAATGTGTTTCGCTGAAATACACCTCGATTCCAATGAAAATTTGAGTATGATTTGATGGAATTGAAATACAAACCAAGAAAAAACAAAGTATAAAATTTATTTATTTAAAGTTCACTTCGATTCAATTGAATCGAGGCAAGGAATTTGAGTATCATTCAAACAAAATGAAGTACAAACCAAGAAAAAACAAAGTATAAAATTTGTTTCTTTGAAATTCACTTTGATTCAATTGAATCGAAGCAAAGAATTTGAGTACCATTCAAAGGAAATGAAGTACAAACCAAGAAAAAATAAAGTGTAAAATTTGTTTCTTTGAAGTTCACTTTGATTCAATTGAAATGAGGCAAGAAATTTGAGTACCATTCAAAGGAAATGAAGTACAAACCAAGAAAAAACAAAGTATAAAATATTTTTTTTGAAATTCACTTCGATTCAATTGAATTGAGGAAAGAAATTTGAGTACAATTCGAAGGAAATGAAGCACAAACCCTAAACTAACAAGGTCGCTGAAGTACACCTTGATTCCAATGACAATTTGAGTACAATTTGATGGAATTAAAGTGCAAACCAAAAAAAAATAAAGTATAAAATTTGTTTCTTTGAAGTTCACTTCAATTTAATTGAAATGAAAGAAGGAATTTGAGTAAAATTTGAAGGAAATATAATATAAACCCAGAACAAGCAAAGTATAAAATGAGATTCATTGAAGTACTAAATTTAACTAATTTATTGATTCTTGGCATGTTCGGCGATTATGCCCTATTCTACCACACCTTTTACACTTAATTACACGTTTCTCAATTTGTGATGAAATTCTCTGTCTTTCTACGCCCAGGCTGAGATAGGCAATCAGGTGCATTAATGAGTCCATCATCATCTGGCTAGAACAAATTCATATCAAATGTAGGAATAGGGTTTATTATTGCTTGGTATGCTTGTTGATACACCTCAACTCGGTAGTATTGATCGATGAAGTCATACGGTAAAAGTGACCTTGACTTGATACAAACACAAGTATGTTTGCATGGTATTTTATCAATCCACCATGCTCTATACAAGCAAACCCTGCCATGTAAATTTATAGCGTACAAATTATCTTGCTTAATCACCTCAAAGCTCCAACCACTAGACATGACAATGTTTAAGTTATAAGAACACATATGATTGATTGCCAACTTCTTCTCTTGCTTGGGACATATTTGACCAACCATCTTATGAGATTCTTCTTATCGGTCATGCATCATAACCATTATTTGCATGTGTATGTGATCAACCATGACTGCAACTGGCATAAATCGGGCTAGTTTAACTCAATTATTCCAACATTTTGCTTGATTATTATTTATTATCCCCCATCGATCTCCACTGAATAAGGAATTTGCCCAACATGGTGGATCAGACTACATAATAAAGTCTCTGGCAAGTGGCAATGACTCCAAGATGTTGTCTATATGTCGTGCATACTCTTACCTTGTAGGCGCATATGCGGCTTTCATAAAAACAGAGCACTAATGTTTCTTGTTATGTAAAGGGTACTTCCTTAATACCTGAATTTAAATAATAGAACAGTAATATGCTAAATGTTACGAATTAGAGCTTATTTAACATAATTATTTCACAAACAAAGATAAAGGACACTTACTTGTTTCTTAAAGTTATCCACTAAGTATCTCAAGCAATATGCATGGGGGCTACCGAAAAATATCATGGGAATGGCCTTAAGAAGACCTAGATGTTGATCGGAGAAGAAAGTGAACCTTGATAAGCCAGGCAGATATTGCGAATCTAGGACACTTCTTAACTTGAAGTAGAACCACTGACAATTAATAACATTTTCAGAGTCAACAACTACATACGTTAGCGTGAATAAGTCATCATTAGCATCCTTACTGACAGCACTGAGTAAGCATCCTTTGTATTTATTTTTAATATGGATGCCATCTAAAAATATCAACGACTTGTATCTCCTAAGAAAACCAATAAGGCAGGCACTGAAACATATAAATAACCGATGAAATTTTTGACTAATTGGGTCAATCTCACAGTCTGCAATACTTTCAGGGTTTGTCCTCTTCATAGCATCATAGTATCTCCTCAACTTATCATAAGATTCCTTCTCAGCGCCATAGATGTCTTGTACAGCTAATTCCTTATCCATCCATGCTTTATGGTACCTAAGTTCCACACCGTATTCTCTATGGACATCTTTCAATATGGTGGAGGGTCAATAACATGGCTCTGATCTTAATTTATCATTTACAATGTTAGCAACCCAAGCAGAATTAGCTTTAGGATATCCCCTTGTTCAAAGATTAGCCTCACCACATGTGTGCTCTAGATTGTATTTTTGAATGCCAAATAATTTATCAGCCTCATGTCTTGATGCATAGATTCTCCATTTGCAATTTTCATCACTACAAATGGCTATGATTTTTTTGTTGTCATTTTTTTTGTATTTAAATGACTGCAAAGTAGACACCGCATAATTCTTAAGCATAATTCTGAACTCCAGAGCATCCTTGAATGTCTGACCCTCACCATATATGCAATTCCTCCATGCATCAATTGAGTTGCTAGTTAAAGCCAATTCATTGTGCAATACATTAGTCGAACCAATTTCCTCCTCGACTGCATCCCTTGAGGTTGACAAATGAAGTATAATTTAATAAAATATAAGTACAATTTTAATAAATTGAAGTATAATTTCAGAACATTTGAAGTATAAAATCCTATCAACTGCAGTAAAATTTTTGATAATCTATTAGTAGAACACTTGAAGTATAAAACTTAAATAATAGAGTACAATTTTATGTGAAATGAAGTACAATTTCAGATAACTGAAGTATAAGTTTGTATAAAATAAAGTACAATTTTGAATAGTTTAAAAGTATTAAACCCTGAAAACTACATTACAGTTTTGGATAATTAATAAATAGAACATATGAAGTATAAAACTTCAATAAATAAAGTACAATTTTAGGTAAAATAAAGTATAAAATGAAGTATAATTTTAGGAAAAAAAAAGTAAAATTTTAAATAAAGTTTGGATAATCAATAAATTGAACACTTGAAGTATAGAACTTTAAT
Source organism: Jacaranda copaia (assembly GCA_014898725.1). Lineage (NCBI taxonomy): Eukaryota > Viridiplantae > Streptophyta > Magnoliopsida > Lamiales > Bignoniaceae > Jacaranda > Jacaranda copaia. The sequence continues at coordinate 36,641 of JACGDI010003803.1, read as the reverse complement.
GAATAGAATACAGGTTTAGGTAAAATGAAGTATAATTTTAGAAAGAAAAAAAATACAATTTTAGATAAAGTGAAATATAATAAATTCAGCTAATTGAAGTACAAATTTAGATATAATAAAGTACAATTTTGAAATACTTGAAGTATAGTACTTCAATGAATAGATTACAGGCTTTGTAAAATGAAGCAAGTATAATTTTAGAAATGGAAGTACAATTTTACATATAAGAAAGTTCAATTTTAGAACACGCGAAGTATAAAATCCCCGCAAAAGAAATAAAATTTTTTATAATCAATAAATAGAACACTTAAAGTGTAGAAAATCAATTAATAGAGTATAGATTTAGGTAAACTAAAGTATAAAATAAAGTATAATTTCAAAAGAAAATGAAGTACAATTTTAGATAAAGTGAAGTATAATGTTCGTACATTTAAAATACAAAACCCTAGCAACTGCAGTACAATTTTTGATAATCCATTAGTAGAACACTCCAAGTATAAAACTTAAATTATAGAGTACAATTTTATGTGAAATGAAGTACAATTTTAGATAACTAGACTACAAATTTGTATAAAGTGGAGTAGTTTAAGTATAAAACCCTAGCAATTGGAGTACAATTTAGGATAATCATTAAATAGAACATTTGAAGTATAGAAAATTAATTAATAGAGTACAGATTGAGGTAAAATAAAGTATAATTTCAGAAAAAAAAATGAAGTACAATTTTAGATAAAGTGAAGTATAATTTTCAATTTTTGAAGTATAAAACACCAAAAACGGCGATACAATTTTTCATAACCATTTAGTTGAATACTTGAAGTATAAAACTTAAAAAATGGTGCACAATATTTGTCAAATGAAGTACAATTTTATTTGCAATGAAGTATAATATAGAACTCTCTAAAGTAGAGAAAGATTTTTAAATAAACGGTGTACAATTTTAAAACTCTTAATGTACAAAACTTTACAAACTGCATTACAGTTTAAATTTTGTTGAAGTATTACCTTAAAACATCACAGCTCCTCTTGGCACTGCTGCTTGATTCATCCTTTTAGTTCACCAAGATGTCAACAATGTTTATCTTTAATGTCAAATGCAACAAGACCATATTCAGAACATCTTCGTCATCAGTCAATGTCACGTACAATCTTTGGTGTGGAGCTACGTATTGCAAACTGAAGAGCTCAACATTGATTTCACTCTATTTTCTTGCGAGATTAATGTACATGTCTATTAAAGTCGTATTATCCTTAATTGACATTATATAGAGCTATTCTTTCTAATGGCAACTCCCTAACAATTGATTGAACACTCCAGTTTTACTACTGGTTGACATTGTTGGAAAAATACAAGAAACTCAGAAGCAACTGAGAAGCAACTAAGAAGAAGAAGAAACCCAAAAATAATGAAATTAAACCAAAAAATGATGAAAATGAAAAGAGAAGAAGACAATGCAAATGTCGTGTTGATGGTTGTTTCTCGTTTCCACCGTGGAATTGCTTGCATTGTTTCTTTTCTTTCCATTTTTAGAAATGATACTGATATTGGTAGGGTTTGTTGTTACCTTTGTTTATGATATTACACTTAAGGGCATTTTTGTTAAATCAAGTGAGTAGGGAGTGAACTCTAAAATTTCAATAAAATTATAGAGTTTAGTCTAACAATAATCAAGTGAGAACTGATTTCAAAAATAGAAAGTGATTTTGGTACTTTTAAATAAGTCTCCCTACTTTTATAACTTTTTTTTTGTTGGTTTGACGAGAAGGGTATTGGGGTTGAGTAGGTTTTTTTTTTTTTT
>JACGDI010003803.1:22713-34813 GCA_014898725.1 Jacaranda copaia | reverse complement strand
TGGGGGGTGAGGGGTTCAATGGTTATGATTTTTTTTAAAAAAAATATTAAATTAAGAAATAAATTTATTCAAATTTATATTATAACTTCAGTATTATGAAGTAATTTAAATTATTTAGTTACGAACATAAATTTTTAAATTTTTATTATTTTAATTAATAAATAAATTCAACTAAATTAATTAATTAATTTTATTTTTAATTAATAAGTAAATATGTATGAATGTGTATGTATATATGTGTATATAAATATTTTTCAAAATTTTATTTATATATTTATTTTGCTTTTTTTAAGTTTTTATGTATTTGTTTTGTGATATATATATATATTTTATTTTTTTAATATTAAGACTAAGGCTAGACTATGTCAGATGAATTCTGAATATCTAGTCTACTGCAAAAAGGAAATTAAGTCCTTACTGCAAAAAGGTCTAATTAGACTTACCAAGTCTCCTTAGTCTTGCACTGCCTTTCATATTAATAAGCATAGTGAACAAGAATGTGGTGCTCCTAGATTAGTTATAAATTATAAAACTTTAAACAAAGTTTTAAAATGGATTAAATACCCTATCCCTAATAAAAAGGATTTACTTGATAGATTATTTGAGGCTAATATCTTTTCTAAATTTAATTTAAAATCAGGATATTGGCAAATTCAGATTATAAAAAAAGATAGATTTAAAACTGCTTTTAATGTTTCTTTTGGGCAATATGAATAGAATGTTATGCCCTTTGGTCTAAAGAATACCCCCTTAGAGTTTCAGAAAATTATGAACGATATTTTTAATTCTTATAGTAATTTTATTATTGTCTATATTGATGACATTTTTGTTTTCTCTAATACTATAGAAAATCATTTTAAACATCTTAATATCTTTAGACAAATTATTATTAATAATGGTCTTGTCATTTAAAAATCAAAAATGATTTTATTTCAAACTAAAATTAAATTTTTAGGTCATTTTATTGAAAAAGGAAAAATTATTCCCATTAATAGAAGTATTGAATTTGCTTCTAAATTTTCTGATAAAATTACTGATAAAACTCAATTACAGAGATTTTTAGGAAGCCTTAATTACATTTCCCTATATTATAAAAAACTTGCTGATGATACTGCTATTTTATATGATAGGTTAAAAAAGAGTCCAAAGCCGTTGAGTGATAGTCACACCCATGCAATAATAAAAATCAAGGAAAAAGTTAAGCAATTACCTTGTTTAATGCTTTCTAATTCAAATTGGGAAAAAATTATAGAAACTGATACATCTGATATAGGTTATGGTGGTGTTTTAAAATAAATTAATCCTAATAGTAAACAAGAAATTCTTGTTAGAATTTGTTCTAGTAAATTACACTACTATTGCTAAAAAAATATTTGCAATTGTAAAATGTGTTTTAAAATTCTAAGATGATTTATATAATTAATCTTTTTTTATAAAAACTGATTGTCAATCTGCTCAATTTATGTTTAATAAAAATTTTAAACATGATGTTTCTAAACAAATATTTGCAAGGTGGCAAGCTTATTTGGCCTCTTTTGATTTTAAAATTGTTTATAAAAAATGGATTGATAATAGTCTTCCTGACTTTTTGACTCGTGAATATTTGCAGGGTCAATGATTCCTCATAATGGAGGAAGAGGAAATCTCTTCTCTGATAGAGGAGGACGTGGTTCTAATGCAGCTATTGCGAGGCCATTAATACAGCACGGCAAACAGAAGCTTATAGCTTCAAATATTTCACAAGCATCATATGCTTCTTCCAGTCCTAACCCAAATATCCATCCTAAAGATCCATTGTTTGTAGAATTTCTGTAATTAAACAGTTTAAGGAAAGTTCTAATAGAACTTCCGATCCAAGCCAATCAACCTCTTGTTAGCCTGAAGGATCTAATAAGCCTTCAAATCCTTCTTTTGTGGATGTTGCTACTAATATTGCTACCCCTGATGATAAGAATTCTCTCACAACTTTTGAACAAAAGGATCATAAGAATTTAATAATGATCCTTGTGCATAATGATCTTAAATGAAAAAATGACCCGTGGATAATAATCCAGAGGTATTTGGATACTGCATCATATGTTGTTGGGTCTTATAAACTCAGATCTTATTATGAAAATATTTTAATAACTACTGGCTCTTGTGAGATTTTTCATTTTTATCCAAGCTCACAAGAAAATTCTATTTTTAATTTAGTAAAATTATAATTAAGAAAATTATCTCTGCTGAGAAATGGGGAATATCTTCATTCAAAGAGAAAGAGATTGTAACCAAAGATAATAAATTAGTTTATAAATTTAACTTTTAGGATTATATCCAAGCTTTTCAAAATATTTTCTTATATGAAAAGCCCAGGAAAAAACACACATGATTTATAAAAGTGTGTCCTAAAGTTTCAAAAATCATATTCCAAATTGGTTTCTAAGCTGGTGGAAATCTTATGGCCCAACTCATCATATCCTTTCAGACCAATTCAAACAGGTGTTTGACTAATAGGTCAATTGTTCTCCTAAAATTAAGGAGGCTGAAGTAGAAAACCAAATAGTTTTAAACAAAGCCGCAATCTTCTTCTTTATGGAGTTCTCAATACCTTGAATCTGGAAATGGGTGCCAGAAGTTAGTTTTTTGGAGGACAATATTCCTTGTCTCTATAGGACTTTTTACATCAAATTGTGGAATAAAATGTTGCAGACTGATAAGACCACAGGAAAAACTAAAGGACAAGAAACCTTAAATAATATTATTGAGGTTACCCAAGGTTATATGAATTCTGCTAATAAGGATAAGAAGAAAGAAGCTTCATCAATTTTGGGAAAAGCTTCTGAAAAAATTAAAATGCGGAAAGGCAAATTGTCTAAGGCAGATTTATTAAAAGAGGTCCTTAATATGGTCCAAGAAGAATTAAAAGATAAGTTTGCAGATGTGGATGAAGACAGCGATGGCGGAGATACAGTGTCAATGGAGACCTCATCAAAATCAAAGGCTGATAATAATCAATTTGATTGCCTTTTTCAAGACGCTCAAGACCCAACAAATGATATTCCTATCTACACTGATAAAGACCTTGATGATATGCTGGAATCATAGAGGAAAGAAAAAACAGAAAAGTAATCACAGTGTGAGTGGTGAATGCCGCTGTGATTGAATTATTGCTGTAATAAGTCAAAAACAGTAATTTGAATTATATGTAGATACTGCTCATCTGCTTTTTGCTTTTTACTGTTACAAATTCAAAAATTTTGAAATCCACACAGTACTTCACTTTTTATTATTCGGACTTCAAAATTATATTTTAAAATCCGTAATAGTTTCTTTTAGTTTTCTTTAAATAAGTTCACAATTGTATAGTTTAGCAAAGCCTGAAATTTCTTTCAAGTTTTCATATTCTGATTTCTGTAAACACTTTTTGTAATTTGATCTCTATAAATCAATAGTATATTCAAAGCTGATTAAAGCTTATACCATTTGGTGTTGAGGTTCCCCTAGTTTAGTTTTCTTTTCCTTATTTTATTTTATTTGGTGTTACCCTAGCCTAATGGAAGGCTAAGGGGCTCTGTGTTAAACAACTACGAGTTAGACACCTCCTCTATATTCATGATCACTTTAAATTAGGCTTGTGTTGAAGGTTTTGGATTTATGAACTGAGTTATCCAAACAGGTTTCATAATTTAACAGTCTTCCATGTACCTCTAAATAACCCGTTGTTAGCCCATGTTAGCCAGGGAAAGCGTTGTTTGGGTGTAATTTGGAAGCATGAATTGACTTGTTAAATTGTTGGGTAATTATTTTCCTGAATTTTGTGAATTCGTTTTAAATACAATCCTCCTTCATAAGATCCTGCCTCGTTATATATATTAATATTAATATATATTATATTAATTAATAATTCAGTAATTTGGTTCAATTCAGTTAACCGGTATGAAAAATCGAAATTGGATTGAATACCGAATTTTTTTAAAAAATAAATAAATATCAAACTAAAATTTTCAATTCAATATTTGATACAAATCAAAATTTTGATTTTGGATCGATTGGCCAATTTATCAAATTATGAACACCTCTACGTGAGACGGTGTATGCTCAAGCTATTGTTGCATGATATTTGGGACCAATTTATTTTAAAATTGTCAAATTTTAGTAGTTATTATGTTAATTTTGCGGTTTGGAAAGATAAAATTAAAATTGTACGAGATATAAATTTAACACCTCTGAGTTGCTTTTCTGTGTCAGTACGGTCTCTTGTCTCATGGCAAACTCATTAGATTCTAATGAAGGTGTCGCCGCCGAAATCCACCGGAGCGTTGTTTACACTACGTGTGTAGCGCCTTCCAACGGGAAACTACAATCTTCCAAGGGCTCAGGCGGCTTCGATCCGGGAGACACAGTAGATGCTTTTGATATTCCCGGGAACGACAACAAGCAAGGCATCGTTCGAGAGACTGGTGCACACGACGCTGTCTCGGCCGACATACTGAAGATGAGTGCCGCAGAAGTTGAAGAACAAGCTACTGCAAAAAACCAAGAACAGCAGGTTCAGTGTTCGAAGAAATGCGCGCTTGAGATTCAAGTGATAGACGATGCGGCACTTATGGACCCTTCCCTTGTCGGAAATGAGAAATTTAATAATGAGGAAAAAAATGGTGCTAAGAGGAACGGTAAGCAGCAAGAAATCGGAGAGAAAAAGGAAAAGAAGCATAAACGCAGGGGAGGAAAGGGTAGTGGGAACAAGGACGTTTTGAACTGTTACTTCAGTGAAAAGAAAGAGAAGAAGGGATTGCAGTACTCGAGAAGGGAGATGGAGGCTCTGAGGTTTGAGGAATTGGAAGAACAAAAGAAGAAGTGGATCGAGGTGTATTGTGGGCTTGGTCTGATGGTGGCCCAGGAGTATGATGAACTGGTAGAAGTGAATAAAATTCATCAGAAGCATAGTGTCCCGAGCTTTGACTTTGATCCTCGCCCCCAGTTTCTGAAATCTGCTGACTTGGGTATGCTTTTCTACTTTTAGTATTTTACATTTTGCTATTTTGTTTGGTGTTTGTTGTGCTTCGAATGAGATTCTTCACTTGCTGTCTTTTGAACACGTTCTTGTTATTACAAATGTTTTGTATTCATCTTCTTGATCTACATTCTTGAAAGTGTATGGAAAATGTGTAATTTCTTTGGTGGATTATCTTTTTGAGCATTATTTTGTGTTACCAATTTTTCATGTCTTTCATATTTATTGCCTTCCAGAAATAAGTGCCTTTTCTTCTTCACCATCAATGTTTGTTTTTGTGATGCAAGTGTTGTGAAAAATATATTTGATGTTGTGATGATGCTGTTTAGCATACTGAATTGGGAGTATGTGATGGAAGTTGAAATCTAAGGGCAGGAGTACGGGGTAAAGACAGAATGTAGAAGTTTCACTTTAAAGTTATCTGATTGCTGTCCAAATCAGAGATAATGAGGATCATGCATGCTCTTTCATATGTATTTCTGTTTTTGGTTCAGTGACTCAATTGATCTGGAATGTGAAAAGCCATTATATTTAAGTTGACAACTTATTCTTCAGGTTGAATTGAATTCCTTTTAGGCTCTAAGTTTAACTGATAGAAATGCAAGCTTCCCGGCTAACAATGGGAATGGAAGAACAGCTCGTTCATATTAAAAAGATTCATCATTCATCAGCACAGAGACTATTTATTTACCCTCCGTTGGGTCATTTTCACATTCACATGTTGCCTGCTATACAAATTCGTTGTATTCTTTCCTTCTTTACACGTAGTTTCTTTTCTATATCAGAACTGAGAATGAACACAAATAATTACTATATCAAAACTTCGTTTCCTCTCTCTCTCACATATGGTTCTTCTTTTTCTTTATTAATTAGCTGTGCTAAATGTTTTGCTATCTTCAGTGTTTGTTGAATTTCTATCCTTTGTAGATGTGAAGAGACTCGTGATTTCCTACGCATAGTTGTTAAATATTAGCTAGAACTATATGCGTGTCATACCTTTTCCGACCTCTTGTATCATCTTTTCTTTTCTATTTTTGCTCTTGCCTTCTTTTTTCTTTTCGTACTGATATCTGTTTAGTTTAAACTTTTAAATTATGACGATAACCTGTATGTCATTCCTAAGACTGAAACCTTGGTTGATAAAACAAAAAAAAGGAAAAATGGTCTTTACTGAAGTTCATGTGTCTCTGCTTCTCTGGACCTCTCTTTGTTTTATGTGACATCTGCACTTGATTAATTGGTGTGTGTCCTACTTGTTTCAAAAAGATTGGCTTGTTAATCTTTCACTTCTCCATTCTCTCAAAGAATTTGCATGCCTCTTTCCTTTCTATATATTTCTTTTTCATTTTTCTTCCTTTCATTTAGTGCACTGAAGAATGGCATGTAGGAATTGTGTGACCTTGTTTGTGAAATACCATGAATATATCTCTGAGTTTTTGTTATTATAGATAGAATCATTAGGATGTTTTTGCCCCGCCAAAAGCACATATAATTGTTTTTGACTAGTACAGCTCCTTGGGTTTAGGAATTAGGATCTTGTATTGTGATCATTGAATAGCTGTACACTGGTTTTGAACCGAGAATAGGTCAGGCAGATTGTATTTGTAAGTGTGAGGGCTTTTAGATCCCACTTGTTAATTGAACAGAGATGGTAGCAGATTTAGTTGATTTGCAATACTGAATAATTGTTGCTTGATCGATAGAACTTTGGCTTTTGGATATCTGATGTATTTCTGTTTGATTATCTTAGTTATTTGACAGGATTGCACATAACTTTACGTACATTTCAGGTGAAGACTGCCTGCAATTTGCCGAATATCACTTAGAAATTCTGAATACCTCAGATCCTGCCTCCTTTCTTCCTGTTAGTGATGAAATAGGATGCTCTGTAGTGGAAGAAGAGTGCAGCCAGAATCATGATAGTGATGACGATTACACTAGCATTCAGAAGCCGGCCTTTTTGGTTACAGGAGAACCTGATTTTGATTCAGGGCCTCCGCAAGATGGACTTGAATTTCTTAGGCGTGTAAGGTATCATTTTCTGTTCCCAAGGTTTTTAGGGGAGAAACTAATGTGAATGTTTTTGCTTGCAGTTATATTGATTGTGTCATTCAGAATCTGCATAAGCCATGCTGGATGATTGCTTTTGCTTAGTTATGTTGTTTTTGTTACAATAGGAAGAACGAAACACCTTTTGGTTTTGTAATTTTCAGCCACTGGAATACTTAAGCATTTGCAAATTTTCATTTGACTCCATAGAATATATAGCTAGGCTATAATAAACGGCTAAACAAATATCGGGCTGAATCTCTTTAAATAATCAAATTTCTGGTTGTGCTATACATATGTTGTACCATCTCAAGTACAATAAAATCTTCCATTTTAGTTGCATTACTAACTCTCCATAATATTGATCTTAGTTTTTCTTCTTAGCATTATCGTTTAGAATAAAGAATGCTACCTTACCATCAAGTTTGTGATAACAATAGGAATGAATCCTTGTCTGCTTAGTGCTTTAGGACTAAATTGATGTTTTAAAATCCATTCAGCTATTTTTCCAAGAAAAAAGCTTATTGGGCACTTTGTTGTCTGGAAACCAACCTTATACTTGTTGTGTTTATATTTTATGATTATGGGACAGTGTTTGGATGACTTGTTAATTTTTTTTGCACCTATACTTTTGGATAGTCATGTTTCATTTCTTTTTGTTCTGAGTTCAACCTGTCGATTGCTGTTTTCCAATTGTTCAATGATTAGAACCAGAAATCAGTCACAACCATCTCAATCTTAGTAAATTTGAGATGAATGGATCTCTTTATGAGGAATGGGAGAGATATTGCCTGCAAACATGGTGCCTTCAGTGACATCTCTTTTCATTCGTGGTCTGCTTATTCAGGACTATAATTGGGCTGAAGACATGGCATTTTGGTGGAAGGGACATCAATCTGAGAAAGAACTTAATGTGTAGATCTGGAAGATAATCGGTGCCTTTAGTTTTTGGGAATAAGTCAGGAGGGAAATCAGAAACATAGTTTTCCTATTGGGACCTCATAAGTGGTTGGAAACCTCATGAGTTAGGGTTTAGGTATTTGCACTTAATGGGGCTTTTGAGTAATTCAAAGGTCTTATAGGGGAGGATAGTGGGAATCAGATCTTTAAGTTGGACAATAGTGGCTGGTATTATTTATAGCTGTGATCTAGAGTTTGCAGTGGCTTAGAGGGAATATCCTGTCTCTTTAGTGATCTGGAGAAGATCCCAACATGATGAGATTTCTGAGGACGGAGAATGTAGCAGTGGAGGATGTAAGAAATTATATTGTGTAAACTGGATTTTCATTCGTTTGGAACTGGTTTGTCCTTGCCATAATAAGTGCAAGTACTGGATTCCCTTGATGAAATTTTGACTTCAACTTTTCCTTGAGCCTCTTACTAATCTGTGTGCTACCTTGTTTAAATAGTCTATGATTTTACTGTTTGACTGAGGAATTGATCAAGAATGCACTGTTGCCTTTCCTTTTAGAATATATGGCTAGGCTTATCTGTGGTTTCCTTTTAGAATGGGAGATGAGACTGTCATTCCCTTTTTCAAATATGGGGCTGGAGGATGAGACTATCAATTACCTAATGCTTTCCTAATCATAAGTTTAATGATATATGGGCCATTACTATATTTACCATCTTCAAAATAGGTGTTTAGGTATTCTATGATGCATGCATAAGATGGTAAATATAGTAATGGCCCATATATCATTAAACTTATGATTAGGTATTCTAATCCATGCATAAGATGCATGGATTAGTGGGAAATCTTGTTTCTCTGTTTTGCTTGGGCATACCTGGCTGGAGATTCTCTACTAAACCTTTGGAAGCTTTTAGAATGCGTTGGTGGTCTATGTTATGTTACTCTCTACAGTCATAACTCGAGCACAGGGCATCAAAAACGTTGTCCAAACAGTACTTAGTTTTTGCTGTGATTCTTTTCAATTTTTAAATTTCATTCTTCACAGTTCACAGCATACATACATTCTTCTATGTTCCAAGAATGCATATATAATCGCATGTTCCTTGTACTCCAAAACCTCGTTTTAATATGCCCTATTTAATTCGTCCAACCACCACTCTTCATTTGCAGTAAATATTTTAGGCTCTACAGCTCTAAGATTTGCCACTCTTCCTCATCAGTTCGGCACACCAGCTGCCAATTCTTGAAGTTTTCTTGCATACCAGTTGATGAGTTCCTCTTGTCATTACTGGACTAGGAAGTTTTGCAAAAAACTTTCTATTGGAAAATTACATTTGATGCGATTCTTGAGATCTTGATCCACAGTTGCCACATGGCAAGATCTGATGACAACCAAGTGTATTCGATTAGATTTTTATGATTATGTGTGCTATTGCTTTGAGAAAATATTTCACAGAAAGATTATTAAGATAATATCTTGTATACTTATATAATATTTTATGATTTACACTAACCATCATTATATCTCCTTCATTAAATTCTGCAGAAAAATCGACTTCACATCTGCATGAACTTTAAATATTTTGTTGTTGGTAGAAATTTTTTGATGTACTTTTATCATATAATCTCATGGATATGTTTGTGAAAGCATCAGATTAATAACAGTGCAAGCTTTATAAACTAACAGAAGAAGATCAATAGGTTTGCAAGGTATCAAACTGGCCACTATATCAAAGTACTAAATTTTCTGCATCATCTAGTGTGTCAGGTTGGGAATCAAGGGTTCTGCATGTATTTATTTCTAGAGTGTATTTTGTTGTTTGTAAGCGAGACATTGACACCCTTAGCTGGGCCACCTGCCTCATTATCTTTCCATGCTATATTACATTAGAGATATTGTTAGATTAGTTGATTGGTAATAATAATGCTGTAGGCTCGTGTATACTGGTCAAGGAAATCTGTGATAGAGACTTCCTAGTATTTAACTTTCTTCAAAGAACATCCCTGGGTGACAAATATGCATACCCATTTTCCAGTTTTCACTTTGAAAACTGTCTTGGGATCTAATTCACAAGGTGCCTCATTTGGTAGGTGGGAGGCTGCCAGAATTCCCAAGGTAAAAATTGTCAAGGTTAATAAAATCAAAGAGCAGAGTCAGTATATGCCGCAAATTCCTGATATTATGAAGTGCCCAGAGAACTTATTGCCACTCAGACAATGGGAGGACAGCTTTCTTGCTGATTTTTCAGAGCTACGGCTGGTAAGTTTAGTTGATCTTGCCCTCTTCTTTTTCTCTTTTTCTTCCTTTTTTGGCATGGCTTATCTATTTGTCAAAATATCCATTTGCACGAAAAAGAAGCCTCTACGTGCATGTCTTTGTTATCCTAACCTTACATTTTATTGCTTGAGCTTGAGTCTCGTCTCCTCAACTTATACTGCAGAAGATGCTGTTTATTTCATATTATATAGAAGAAACTGACATTTATTGAATGCTAGTAAAAGCTACTGGCATTCTACGAAAAAGACTATGACTGTAGTAGAAAAGTTTTCATGTTATAAGATAACAAAATATTTTGTTTTACTTTTTAACTCGATTTTCATAACCAATGTATTTTCAGTTTTTAATTTTTTTTTTACTTAAACAAAGATGTAGTTATATATCAAATCCAATGTCTGTTTACCATTACAGATTTATTTGAGTATGGGTAGTAAGATACAGGACCTCAGTAAAACTACTGCAGATATATGAGTTTGATTGAGTAAATATTTAAAACATTCAGAGGCAACATGAGGAATAAAAAACTGATCAACACAAATGATTGAAGAGACATTCGGAAAAAGAAAAAAAAAATTATTTGATACTCACAAACCTATATAACAATTTAACTAAGTAAATTGTTACTCCCTAAACTCATCGGCTGTCTTGTTTGAGGAACAGTTTCAAAAAATGCTGACAAAACCATCTTGTTTCTGGTTTGAGTCACATTTTAAGACTAAAAGTTGGAATATGGGCGGAAAGTATCTTTTGAACATTAATTTGAGCACCATATATCTGCACTTCTGTTGCAATTCAAGGTTTGCTATTGTAACTTAACAGTGCGACAGACATAAAACCATCTATTTTCTTTCAGGTTTTTATGAGGCTTTATGATCTTCAGGGTTCTAGCGCAGAAAGTTCAACTAAATTGCAGCCTGTTGACGAAGAGAACATTTTGAGTCAGATGCTTGAAAACAATGCCTTTGAAAATTTTGTAAGCTCAACATCTATAGATGACTCCTGCCCCTCTGATACTAAACTGAATCCAAATTCTACTGAAAATTCCGGTTCCATCATTGACCCTCCTACCCTCTCTACGATTCTGAAAATGGACTCAGCTACTCGGACTTCAATGCTGAAAAGACGTATAAGCTCCATAGAAAATATGAGCAGATTAACACACAACGATAGTTTGTGGTTATTTGCTCTTTGTGCAGCAGTAGATTGTCCTCTTGATGCAGACACAAGTGCAGCCCTTAGGTCTTTGCTCCGGAAGTGTGCAAGCTTGCGAGCTGCAAAAACAGAAGTGGACAACGAAGTTTTTGTTCTGAATATTCTTGTGACGATATCAGGCAGATACTTTGGACAGCTAGAGAAGTAACGAGTGTGTTATTTTCGCCTTATTATTTCTTCTAATTTGGGTGAATATCTTGAGTTTTTCTGGTTATCATCTTATATGTTCTTTTCCAGTTACCACAATATATGAAATGACTGAAGAAATACGTAGTAGATCATGCATTTCTGATATGACTCATTTTTCCTCCTTTTCTTCCTTGTTTAAATTATGCATTTCTGTTTTCTCAAGTTCTATGCTACAAGTTTATATTATGAGGTTTGTTTGGTGGCATTTGTATTTCTTTTTACTTTGATTAGTCTTAGCCATGAGTGTGACCATGATCTTCCTTATTGATGTCCTTGGATTGGTTGATTTTGAGACATTATGATCATTTATCATGTGGGGTTCTATATAAGTAGGATTAACACGTCAATGATTTTTATGTAGATTGGTCAAGAATGTAAAATTGTCTCTACCTCAATACATGCATAAGTATTTGTAAATGCATACATTTTAAGTTTCCAATCAGAATAAAAATATTTATATAAAAGA
>JACGDI010003783.1:840178-871261 GCA_014898725.1 Jacaranda copaia | reverse complement strand
GTTTAGATCATATTCCTTGATATTATTAAGTTAAAATTCTTGGATTTGTTGCAGGATGGCCAGTGACTCTGATAAGGGAGAGGTGCTTGCAAATGACCAAAACAACAAAACTTTAGAAGATAAGATCAAGGAGTTGCAAGAAGTAAGGAAAAACCTTAGAAAGATCTATAGGACCCTAGAAGAAAAATGCTACAAGCAACATGAACATCTTTATCAGGTCTGGGAAGAGGTGCTCACTTTGAAAGGAATATTGGGTGCTCAAGACTACCTGTATGACTAGGTTGTGGGTGACATCGAGCGAGAGCGCCTTCGAGTTAGTATAGTTGAAGCGTAGATTCAAGAGCTTGGATCTTTAAAGGCTAACATGGAGGTGACATTTCAAACTCTGCAATCTGATTATCAAAAATTGGTATAGGTTCCCCACTTAGTAGTAGATGAGATGGGTAGAGTGATGGACTATTATTGCAGGGCTATCGATCAGACCATCGGTGTTGGCCCTGAGATAAACATAGAAGCTGAACCATTGACATTCATTGAGCCCCCGCTCCTAATTAAAGATAGGGTTGGTAGTAGCAGGAGCGAGCACCGATACCCAAGGTAAAATCACAAGCTGAACTAAAGGAAGAGTCGATGAGGAGTCTTAAGAAGAACTCAAAGAAGCCCCTACTGTAGATATTAATCCAAAACCCCCAATCTAGCACCATTTGAGATGGATGATGAAGGAGATCAGTGGATGTTCAATGAAGCGAGCGAGATATTCGACATCACTGATGAGGTAGATTAGATATAGGTCTTTGTGTGTAGTACTATAGTATGTTAGTAGGACAATAGTTGATGGCCTCTAACTATCGAACCTTATAACCCCCAGCCGATAACTTCGTGGCTATAACTAATATCATCTTTTTTCCCCTTTTCTCTTCATACGCCTTATCATTTTGTTTACAACTGGGTGTATCATTAGCATAGCAAATTTTTCTAGTTTTGAATTTGTATATAAGCTTATGTAATCTTGCTATTGTTAACGTATATTATGATAATGTATAACTTTTGGGGAAATTATTTGTAGTCCTTCTTTCCTGCTATGAGTTTTGAAAGTTAGCTTATATTATTTTCTTTATCGAAACTTGAATTGTTGAAGGGATGTTGAGAATTGGAATGTTGATTTCAACTTTCAATTATAGGTTGAGATATATTCCTCAGATCTTAAGATTGTGATAGCATCCTGTGGCAGTGTCCTTGGACCTACGCTTCCCCAATTTGGTTGGCGAGGAAGACCTCCTAGGCAGCGGCTTCAAAATCATTGTACTCCCAAACAAAGGGCTTTAACTTCTTCTCAGGCTGAGTAAAGGGAGGAAGTTTCACAAACTCTTTCAGTTATGCAGCCAATAGGACCTGCGTATCAAAGAGAGCTAGAAGTCAGGCCACTAGCTCAACCCGTGGCTGAAGACCGAGCTCTAGAAAGATTTCTTCATTTTCAACCCCCTAAGTTCTATGGAGAACTAGGTGATCAGAAGGCCAAAGAATAGGTTGAAGACCTTGAGTTCATATTCGATACTCTACGTTACCCTAGGTATGGTTTGCCAAATTCCTCCTGGTGGGATCTGCTAGAAGTTGGTGGAAAATAATAGGTCATCATTGGGCAGCATCAAGAACCCAAAGGACATGGGACAATTTCACCAAAGAATTCATGGATAAGTATATACCCCTAGTGGTCAAGCAGTCTGAGGAACGTGAGTTAATGAAATTGATTCAAGAAAACCAGACTGTTAGTCAATATGAGGCAACCTTCAACAAACTTATACAATATGCACCCTATATCTAAAATGATAAAGGTTGACAAATTCAACGATTCACTCAAGGATTACGGCCAGAATTAAGATAAGGTCTAGCCATCTTTGATTTTCCAAATTTCAACATAGCTGCCAGTAAGGCACTACAATTAGAATCGGAGCTACAGAAAATCAAGAAAATTGAAGATAAAGGTAAAAAGGAGAAATCGTCTCCTGATGGATCGAGTGGCACCAGTAAGAAATAGTGGAGGCCACAAGCTAAGGGTATGAATTAGAGAATTCCTTGGACAGATGGGATGGTGAATTGGGCACAAGACAAAGCATAAGCCTTATATGCGTTCTATGGGTCAACTGGTCATGAGGAAGCAAATTGTTGGAGAAAATAGGGTAAATACCTACAATGCAGTTGTAGCCAGTATTTTCTAAAGGATTGCCTAGGGAAGAAACACCCAGTTCATTCAGGAAAAGAAAAGCAGAAGATCTAGGCCCGTGCCTATGCTATAATCAAAAAAGATGTACCAAACTTTAATGAAGTAGTTGAAAGTATGGTCACTATCTCCAAAACTCTTGGTAAATATTATATGATCCTGGTGCTTTCCATTCTTTTATATCTGTTGAATTCTTTGAAAAACTGAACATGAAACTTGAAACCATGGCATATCAAGTAGAAGTGAGAAAACCTTTAGGAGTAAGGTTAGTCGCTGATGTCATGTATCAAGATTGCCTGATTATGATTGAAGATCAAGTGTGTCAAGCCAATTTAATATAGATGCCCATCCAAGGGTATGATATAATTATTGGAATAGATTAGCTGTACAACCATCAAGCACAAGTGAATTGTTTCACTAAGTGCATTACACTTGGAGAAGGGACATTGATATCTTCACATCCTTTCACAGATAAAACTCCTCCGATATCAATCATATCAACTATAGAAGCTAGAAAAATTTTGAATGAGGGTGGGCAAGGATTCCTAGCATACCTCATCAACAAACCTCGAGACACAATTAGTATTGAAGAATTAGAAGTGGTGGCAGAATACCTTAAGGTATTTCCTGAAGAGTTAAACTCACTACCCCCTAATAGAAAGATAGAGTTTGTTATTCACACTCTCCCATGAGCTGCACCATTTTCAAGACTCCGTGTCCAATGGTGCCTACAGAACTTAAGGAATTAAAGAGTCAGCTATAAGAGTTATTAGAGAAGACATTTATCAAACCTAGCATGTCTCCTTGGGGAGCTCTGATGCTATTTATCAAGAACAAAGATGGGTCCTTGAGAATGTGCATCGATTATTAAGAGTTGAACAAGGTCACCATCAAGAACAAGTATCCACTACCCCATGTGGAAGAGCTATTTGACCTTCTTCATGGATCAAGAATCTTCTCAAAGCTAGATTTAAGGCAGGGGTATTACCTATTGAAGATTAGAAAAGAAAATATCCCAAAGACTGCTTTCAATTCTTGATACAACTACTGTAAATTCATGATGATGTCGTTCAGCCTAACTAATGCCCCTACCACATTCATAAATTTGGTGCATCGGATACTCAAACCCTATTTGGACTACAAAAAGTACTTACACAGTTCTAAAAACTCTAAGAGAACATCAAATGTATGCCAAGTTTAGTAAGTGTGAGTTCTGGATAGAGAAAGTAACTTTCTTGGGTCATGTAATCACTTAAAATAGGATAGAAGTTGACCTCTCCAAAGTAGAAGTGATTGTTAATTGAAAGAGATCTGGGAATGTTATAGAGATTTGAAGCTTTTTAGGATTAGCCGATTACTATCGAAAATTTGTTCAAGACTTTTCCAAAATAACCAGCCTGCTAACCGAGTTAACCTAGAAGAACAAGTCATTTGTTTGGAATGAGGAATGTGAAAAAGGCTTCCAAGAACTAAAAAATCGTTTAACTATGGCTTTAGTTTAGTTTTAGCCCTCCTAGATGGGTTGAGAAATTTTGTGGTGTATACAGACACCCTATATAAGGAATTGGGATGCATGTTAATGCAGAAAGGGCATGTCATTGCCTGCGCATCTAGAAAACTAAAACCTCATGAGGAAAACTACCCCACACATAATCTAAAGCTGGCGGCAGTTACTTTTGCATCGTTAAAATAGAGACACTACCTTTATGGGGCTACATTTGAAGTTTACGCAAATCATAAAAGCCTCAAGTATCTACATTCGTAAAGGGATTTGAACATAAGGCAATGAAGATGGATGGAATTCCTAAAAGATTATAACTTTTCCATCAATTATAATCCTAGAACGTGAATGTAGTAGCAAATGCTCTGAGCCAAAATGCGGGAATGGCTTATCTGCAAGGCATAAAGACATCAAAAAGGTTGAAAGCAAAAGTTATGATAAAACTAAAATAACAAGTCTGGATTGCAAGAGTAAGAATACAACCTAAACTGTATGAAGAAATTCTAAAAGCTCAAGCCAGAGAGAAATGGATGTTGAAATAGAAAGAAATGATTATAAGCTCTAAAGATTCTGAGTTTGGTATGGATAGCCAAGGTATCCTACGCTATAGAAAAAGAATCTACATACCAAAAAAGTTAAAAGGAAGGCTATTAGAAGAAACACATTGAGTAAGGTACACTGTACATCTTGGAGGAATGAAGATGTATTAGGACTTAAAGAAATAGTTCTGATGGAACGGGATGAAGAAAGATATAGTAGACTTTGTGCAAAAACACTTAACCTACCAGTTGGTGAAAGAAAAACACCAGTGACCGTCAGGTTTGTTGCAATCACTTTCCATCTCATACTGGAAATGGGAACTACTGACTATGGACTTTATGACTGGTCTACCAAAGGCTAAAGGAGGTTATGACAATATTTAAGTAGTAGTAGATCGATTAACAAAGTCCTCACTTTTTCTACCAATCTAAATTGACTATAAGGTCGAGAAATTGGTAGAACTATGCATAGAGGAGATTGTAAGGTTGTATGGGATCTCAGTTAGTATTATGTTTGATCGGGACCTAAAATTCACATCGAGACTTTGGAAGGGTTTACAAAGACATCTGGGAACAAGATTACAACTTAGCTCGACAGCTCATCCTCAGACTAGTAGACAGTCAGAAAGAGTTATTTAGATTTTGGAGGATATGTTGCAGGTTTGTTTTTTGGACTTTAGTGGAAATTAGACTCGACATCAATCTCTGATTGAATTTGCCTGTGACAATAGCTATCAATCCGTTATTCAAATGGCACCATATGTAAAGGTACCACTAAAGAGTCTCTAGGAATTGTAAGGCCTAAACTAATCTAAGAGACTATAGAAAAGGTACATATTATAAAATAGTTGATAAAGGCTACTTAGGACTAACAGAAAAGTTATAATGATAGACAAAGAAAGGACCTAGAATTTGAGGTTATGGACTGAGTGTTTCTCAAGGTATCTCTATGAAAAAGGGACAGAAGAATAGGCAAAGGTGGAAAACTAAGTCCAAGATATGTTAGGCCATATGAAATATGCGAAAGAATTAGACCAGCGGCTTGTCGCCTGGTGTTACCCCAGAGTCTAGCAGGAATACATGACGTCTTTCATATATCGCAACTATGAAAGTACTACCCGAATCCATCTTGTATCATATCTCATGAGCACATGGAACTAAAAGATGATCTAACATACAAGGAGCAACCATTTCATATCAAAGATAGAAATTTCTGAGAATTTAGGAATTGAAAGATTTCTCAGGTGAAGATGTTGTGGCACAATCATAATATTTAAGAAGCAACCTGAGAGTAGGAGAATCTCATGCGCCAATAATATCCCCAGATATTTCAATCTTCATGTGAGAATCTGGGGATCAGATTCCTCTAAAGGGGGAAGTCTGTAACACCCCTAGAATTTTATTGATTTTATTTACAATATATGATTTTGTCATTGTTTGAAAATTTTATGAATTTCCTAATATTAATTATTTAAAAAGTTTTGTGGATTAAATTATAATTTTTATAGACTTAATTGTGTAAATTTTTTAATAGTTTGGGGTTTGAATGAGACACCTTAAGTTAATTGGGGTTAATCACAATTTTCCTAAAAGCTTGGGGTGTGATTACATAACTTAACTTTTTGAGGGATTAAATTGAAAATAAAATAAAATAAAAATAAAATAAAATTAATTTTGAAAATGGGATTTCAAAACCGACAACTATTTCTTTTCCTTCCCATTTTCTTCTTTCTTTTTCCTTCAACTTTCTTTCCTTTTTCTTTCTTCTTCTTTTTCTTCTTCTCCTCAGCTGAAGACCACCATCTCCGGCGAGCTCACCGACAACCCTCACTAGCCAACCTAACCCCTTCAGTCTATTCCTCACACCACCACCCTTACTCCCAACCACACAAACTCACACATACGGCAGTGGAGCAACAACGCAAGAAGAATCAAGGGAGAAAGCTCACAGCAGCCACCTAGATTCCTCATTTTTTGGTGACCATTGATGATTCTGAAGGGTAGACTAGGATGTACTCATTATGGGGAACACGGTGGAAGTGTTGCATGGTAGTTTCGACGACAGCAGAGCAGTGATCAGAGAGCAGCATTTGGAGAGAGAAACATAGCTATTTTTGCCCGTTCCGATATCTATGTTGCATGAAATTGAAAATTAAAAGCAGCATTGGAATGTTCTCATCAAGAGGAATATTTTTGTGGTAGCATTGAATTTTCTAGTAGTGGTAGGCTAGCGGCGGTGGAAAGATAGTTTGTTCATCTCGATGCAATGATCGTCTATATGCTATCGATTTATGATTTTGAACTCTCAGTGGTGAAATTTAGATTTATGATCAGTTGTTGCATGTTACATATATACATGCATGTATGCAAATGTTGTATCTTGTCTAGAACGAGCCTTTGAGATGATATGTATACTTGTATGAAAGTTTTACATATGCAAGAAATAAGGAGTTGGGAGATACAAACTTTGGACTCAAATTATAGATGATACTAAGTTGAACTTTAAACTTTGATATTGGAAACTAATATAGGTTAAATGGTGTTTAAATAGGAAATTTGAATAGAAAATAATGCATATATATTGCTTAAGATTGTAACACCTTGATTTGTTATTGTGGAAATTATGTTATTTTGGAATTAACCTAGACTGTCTTGGATAATTTGGAAATGTTGATTTTAGAGAATTTTGTGAAGAAGAACATTGATCTGTATCATCTTGATAATACATAAGGTATTATAATGATTGATGCATTTCTATAAGACTACTAAGATTGAACAAGAATTTTGATTCTTTAAATATATTCCTGATTAGGTGACGACGAGTTGGGTACTGGCGAGCAAAAGATTTCAATTTTGACTATTGCTGATTGAAACTATAAGAGGTGAGGGTCTGCCAATCTAACACTTTCTTTTCTTATCTGTGGTTGTAATAAGCCTTATGTGGGTTTTATTACTTTTAAATAGTACTTTAAATTGTGATTGAAATATATCTGTTATCTGTTATCTGATTGGAATACCCCAGTGAAGGTTATCTCTGACATTGATTCTATTTTCTATCTGTTTTGGTGCCCAAATACTCTATCCATTGTCGGTCATTCTGATATCTGCCTGTCTTATATTTGTGCTATCTATACTATATCTATTACCTTGTTGGTATATATGCTATCTATTTCGTGTTTATTGGCCATGCTGGCTTATTTGTGTTCTGTTTACTGCTTTTTTTTGCCTTGGTGGCATTTCTGCTCTATTCTGTATTGTTGATCTAAAACCAACAGCATGCTAGGAATTTTTCCCTATGCATCTATATAAGTGGTTATTTATGTTATCTATACGGTTATAATGTAGGCCAAGGGCCATATCGGGCAATCTATTTCATTATGTGAGGCTTGCTAGGGATTTCCCCCTAGGTATCAGTAGTGTGCTATATAGTTCCACATGGGCATCTACCCTATACCAAGCTATTATACTTAAGTGAAATATTTGTCTGTCTGATATAAGGTGAATCTGCAATGCATGTCTTATAGCCTTTTCTTGGAATGCATATGCTATAGGTTTGAATTGCCTAAATAATTTCTATCTGCTTTTAATCTATTTTTGGAGCAATAAGGCAGAAGATTTTCCTATTTGCTTTTCTGTACTGCATATTTTCTAAATTTGTTATATTTAGCATGTTTAAATTATGTTTTATCGAGTTAAGTTCCTGCTCGATAAACCTTGTTGTTACTTTTACTTAACCCTCACTAAGTCTTTGGACTTAGCCCCCTGTATTTCAAGACCTCTTAAACAGGGATGTGCTCTGATGGATGCCAGTTTTGGAACAAAATGTGTGATGGTTTTCTAATAGAATTAATTTCATAGTTAAGTATGGAACTTATGAACGTTTCATTTACTTTAGAGATGTTGTGATGTGTAAATTTTATTTTGAAGGTTGTAGTGTAAGATGGCATTCATGGAATGATCTATCAAAGGTTGTAACTTAACTAAGTTCCTTGAATCTCTTACAATACATCTGTTTTGCGATTTTATTTAGTTTTGTTTGAGATAAATTGGTGTTTAACCTTGAGACGTTTGAATTTTATAGGCCTTCCATTGAACTGTAACTCTGATAATTAAGTCTGAATCAGAGTTGTACCTCAACTTAAGTGCTATTCCGAGGTAGGGTGTAACATTTCCATAAATATAATTAAATAAAAGAATATATTAATTTTTAAAAGTTCTTCCTTTATCACTCCTAATTTCCATCAATCCCCATAGTAATTTAATCAATATAAGGCAACCAAAGGCAACAATAAATTTTTCAGCATTCTCATGTGTAACAAATGTGAGATTCCAATTCATATGATTTGTGCAATAATTTGTCCACCAACTCCTCACTCCTTATCCACCACTTAAACAGTTTTCCATTACTTTATTAATCTCAATCCATTCCCTCATGTGAAGTGTGTACCAAAAATCACTAGACATAAAGATCAATTAGCTAGCACCTTTACATTAGAAACACATATGAATTAAATCAAATGAGACTCTCAATATGCCACAAAGCTTCATTTGCATATGCATATATATAGACAAATAGATATAGATACGCAAAAATATAATAGAGCTGTAACAACTTCTAATATACATAAACTTATGGACATGTTTGTTAATAAGAAAACATTTCTTCATTAATAGTTTTTATGATGAATAGAATTCCGTCACAGTTTGAAGATAGTTATGATAGATTTTTTATGAATCACTAACGACTTTAAAAATAAAACCCAAATATATATCTTAGTAATGACACTTCTAATCGATATGAAGAGTTTATATTGCTATGAAAAGTTTGTCACAAATTTCATAACTCTAAACATGTTTTTTTATGCACGGTAGAAATTCCACCAACAAATTAATTTTTGTAATGCACTTTATTTTCATTATTGAAATAATTAGTGACAAAACATACATTAATGAATTTGTAAAAAAATTCACCATAAATTTAAAGAAATCAATCACAAAATATAAACTCTGAGGTGGATTTACTTCACAAATCCATATATATATGCTATGCCACTAATTAGTTGTGTGACAAAAATAAAGTACGTCATAGAATTAATTTTTTATAGAATCATAGTTATGAAAGGCAAGAGGCGGGCAACCAAAAGGCGAATGAGGCGATAGTATTAAAAAAATTACAAACATATATAGAGTGCCGAAATTCCAACAACATGTTTTAAATGTCACATAAAAAAATATAAATCATGTTAAAAAATCTAAGCTCACACTTCGAAAATTCATTCATAACTCATAAAAATGTTAATACATAGTCAACTAACAATAGATAATCATATTTCATCCTCATCCCCACTCAAATCCAATGCAAACTCGTTATCTTCTTGGCCATCATGAATGGGTTCACACTCTTCTTCATCATTTTCGTCTTCACCAATAAAGCATAAAGTATGTGTGCCAAACATATTTGAGGTACCTATCTTTGCCTTTGCTATGTTTTTCCTAACATCACAACTTGGAGCTTTTCAAGTGGATGATTTCTTCTCTCTAGGAAAGTATGCCAACTCTTCAACTCTAGAAGCTCTAGCAACATCTTCCCATATTAGGCCATCATCAAACATCTCATAATCACTTGTTTCACCCATTCCATCATCTTCAGCAACACAACCACTCATTACTATCATCAAGATCATCTAAATAAATAGGATCCATCTCATCACGGAGTTTACATTGTCAACTCAATACACTATTATATTTCACAAACATCAAATCATTTACTTTAGCTTGAGCAAATATATTTCTCTTCTTGCTATGAACCTATCAATTTCATACACCATTGATAGATAAGTATATGCAAAAAAAATATTTCTATAATTTAAACTAAATAGAATAATGTATGACTAAACTTATATGCTCAAAGAAGCTCCAATTTCTCTCACATCTGGACACACTACAAGTAAGGCTAAGAATTTTAATAGCTAAGCTCTGTAAATTTGGAGTTTCACTACCATAAGACCTCCAACAATTGACTTTGAAAATTGAATAAACATCCCATTAATAAAGTAACACTGACATTCTAACTTGTAAGAAACATTCAAAATTTCAATTTATGGTATTACCTGGTTATCTCATACTCCTCTATCTCTTTGCCATATTATGCCCAAAGAGAGGCCTTCTTTATTCTTGTGATGCATTAAATCTTCACGAATTATATCTTAAGTACATGTATTTAGAACCAATCTCTCAAGATATTTTTAAAACCCAAATATAATTTCCTTATCACCTTTAATGTTTGGATTTGAGTATAAAAACTCTAGGTTCAAGTATTAGCCAACTACACGAAAAGGTTTATGAAGTTGATCTTCCCGCCTTTTAGCAATGATATCAAAATACCGACTATTTCTCCTCATTACCCCCCAAAACTCTTTGCAATAGCTTTTTTATTTTGTCCATAGCCTCATAGATGTATCCTATAGGAGGTTTCTTCTTGCCATCAAATAGCTAAAAAACCTTCACTAAAGGACTGACAATCTTAAGGCCTTTGGTTGCTCCTTGCCAAAATGCAAAAGATAATACAATCTTGAATGCTTGTATACCTATTTGCTCTTTTGCCTATTTGCTACTTGTCCATATATCTAAAACATATATGGCTCTCAATCCTTTCTTTACCAAATTAGACCTTGAGAGTGTGAGGATTGCCGTGGCAAAATGGGTCACCATAAGCCTAACCATTTCTAAATTAGTAAACTTTCTCATCAAGTTTATTACACCAAGGCGGCTACATATGTAGCTATTCAATTTCATAGATTTCACAAAAATTGGACAAATGCCCCTATCTTTAAATATGTCCTCCAACATCAAAAATAATGTGCGCCACACACGTAAAATATAAATTTGGATACTTTGTCATAATAATTGTCCTATGAAGATAAGAAAATGTAGAAAACTAATTAGAATAAATTATAAAGGAGAAAAAAAAGGAAAAACAATGCAAAGATATGATAAACTATTTAATAAATTTTACCTGCTAGCTTCATATTTGAAGCATTATCTGTAACACTTAAACAATATTTTTTAGTCCAACTTTTTCCACAAAATCATTGAACAGCTCAAACATTTTCTCATTTCTTTCAAAAGCATCAACTAACTTCACAAATGTGCTTTTCTTAGGACAATTAACAAGAAAGTTAATCAAAGTCCATTCTGTTTCATCCTTCGACCCATTTGACACAATAGAGCAATTATGCTTTATTTGTCCTACTTTGTGATCTTCCATTACTTTTTTCACTTGCTCAACCTCCTTTTTCAGCAAAGGAACTCTCACCTCATAAAAATAGAACGCTTTCAATTGAGGGCCATGTTTCCCAATCTCATCAATCATCTCTTGAAAGCTATCGTATTTCACCACATTGAAAGTAATCCAAGTATCATACATCCATCTTGCTATAGTTGAATGTGCTCGACCTTTCCATGTCTTCAATGCGTCCTCACTCACATCTTTTTGTTTCTTAATGTCTTTTGAAGTCAATTGTTCATTGTGACTTACAAAAACGTCCATTGGCCCTTTCACATTTGCTTGTTCTTTTTTTTCTCAATTGATAAACCTCCAGACTCTTTGCTGCATCATCATCTTCATCACCAAGGTTTCCTCGATATTCTTCTTGAGATCTTTGATATTGAATCTATTTTTCTAAAATAATTTGTTCTTTAGCTCTCTTCTTCGGGCCGATGTATTTTTGAATTTCTTTCTTCACATCATCAAGGACTTTATTACATGGTCTCACATTAGCAAACTCTCCAACTATGTGTTGTTTAGCCCTACATATTCTCCTGAAATATTTTTTATCACAAAACATACATGTAGTGTTATTTGTATTTTTTAGATTCACGAATCACGTATACTTCCAACATGGGTCTTTTCTAAATGAAGCTTGTTTGGAACAAAAGTTCAACATATTTTCAAGTTACAAACATAAGATAATATATTTAAGCTTTAGAATAAAATAATATAAATACAAAATTATGAATAAAACAAAAAAATGAAAAAAAAAAGAGAAAAAAGGGCCAAAAAAAAAAGAAAAGAAAAGCAAGAAAAAGTAAAAAATAGAAAAAATAAATAAAAGCAATTATAGAAAAAAATAATAAATATTTGTTTAGAATAAGTACAATAAAAATAGAAAAATTAAAAATTTTATTTTAAAAAATAAACTGAAAAATGAAATAGAAAATTTAAAAAAAAAGTAAAATTGTACTTGACTATAGCGACGTTGGTCGACGAGTAGTGACATGGCAGGGATAGGGTTTGGGCAACTTTGGAAAGTGTGTATGAAATGGGCCAGGTTATTATTCTATGTTTAAATTAAGGGGTTTCTTTGTCATTTATATTTTTTATTTTTATTTTTTTAAATAACCCTAGGTTTTAAGTAAGGGAGACTTGATTGCTAGGTGAGGCACAGCACCACGCCGGAAGCGCCTTGCTACTAGCACCTCAGCAAGCACTAGTGAGATGCCCGGGCTACGCCAGACTTGTGTGGTTGCCTCAGGTGAGCCACGTGCTTGCCCTTAATAAATGTGATAGAATTCTCCTCGCTAATCAAAAAATCATATTTATATTATGAAATTTGTGATAGAGTTGCACTCGGAGCTATTGTACTTGAGAGTGAAAGCATTCCCCACAGAGACGCCAGAAAATAATGCATTCCAGTAGCAACTTATGAGCGTTGCCCTTTGAAACAACTCATAGTTGATTGATATACAAGTTGAATTTTTGGAACAGAACTTTGTAGTAAGTAAAAGCTTACAGTTCTTTTTTCAACCAATAATCACTAAAGTGGTATCTAATATTTGATAGGATATTATTCCAACGATTTAGGCTGGTATAAATATTTCTGGGCTTCTAACAGCTCAAAGACCCTTTTTTTTCCCCCTATTTTTGTTTCAGATATTTAGTGTGCTTGTGACAAAGTCTTATACAGTCTTAGAAAGATGCATTAGTTCATTTGTCTGACCAAACAGAAGAAATTTACGAGGTAAGGAGATAACGTCATAATGACACCCTGAATTTGGATCAATGCTAAAAATTCCAGTTTATATATATATATATATGTATGTATATATATATTTCATCTTCTGTGTCCATTGCAATTCGACTGAACTAATTAACAATCATTTTTAGGAGAGATGGGATTCAGTTTGTCTGAATTTATGTTTTTTTTTTAATCATAGTTTCACTTTGTTCATTGATCCTTAGCATCCAAAAGTACTTTAGTAAAGAGGAAGTTTGATCTCTCTTTCATCGGAGTAATTGGAATTGGATGGCAGTTGTAATATGCGTACTGTGTGTGATTCAATGCTTCTATATCACAAATATGTACTTTTTCCAGGTCTAGATATAAAGTTGACGATACAAAACAGGTCCTTGACTTTTGTAGAAAGTTTGCTAAAAAGAGATTATATAAATAAATATTCTCAATAAAAATCACATAATCGGTAGACCACTCCCAACTAGCGAAAGATGACCTGATCATTCGAACATAAAACTCATGAATCAAATTTCAGAGTAGATCACACAAACACTACAAATGAAATGTAATATTAGTAATAAAATAATAAATAAGATAAAAAAATTGTCATTAATAATATATTAAGTGACAATAGCTTATTTTTTAAGTGACAATAATTTTTATTTTGTCACTGCATGACACAATAGTGACAAAGCGTGCTAGTATTTTATGTTGTCATCCTTCATAATTAGTGACAACTTGGTGGCAAAAAAAATTGTAATGGTAATTTTTGACAAGATTTTTATTGTATTTGATAGTATTACAAAACATAGTTACAATTTTTATTATAATTAAGTTATTACCATAAGGATATTACTAATTGTCACCGATGACTACTTTAAAACTATTCTTTTCACTATTTTATTAGTAAAAATAATTGAAGTGACAAAATAAATTATGCATCACTTAATATATATATATATATAATTATTGACAATTTTTATAGTATCACCTATTATTTTGTCATTTATTTATTTATTATAGCGAAGTCCGATAATGCAATAAAAATGTAGTTCCTATAACGATAGACTACACTTGTAAGTTGATTCACAGACTACACTTGCAAGTTGATTCATGGGATTGCTAGGCAGCACTACAAATGTGAGATATGCTGCGAGTTTTTGTGTTGTAGAGATTTGAGGTTGAGAAATAAGAATGTGATTGGTTGATTAAAGTTGATGTGATGTGTTGGTGTATTGTGAGGTTATATTTGATTGCGATATTATTTATGAGATATATTTGAGAGAATGGAATTGTTTTATGAAATTAGTATTTTGGTTTGGTCAAATTGTAATTGGTTATATAAAAAAACTAGTGTTAAATTAAAGATAAACTTAATATAATAAAAAAAATTAAATAAAAAATATGTTTTAGTAAACCTTTTTTTTCCCCCAAAACACAATTTAAAAGTATTTTTTAAAAATGATATTAATTAATGTAGTTAGTAAACTTATCATAAAAAGTTTTTGATAATTTTCATAAATTTAAATTTTAATAAATTTAAAAGTAATGGAATAATTTCCAATTTTTGTAAAATGCGATAAATTAATGAATTTATTTTTTGTTGCCTAAAAAGTTTTTGAAACTATCCAAAAATATTAAGAAACAAAATTAAATATATCTTTTCCAAACATGAGAAGAACATGTTTATTTGAACGGATATTTTTTATTTTTTTGTAAAATGTTATTATGATATTATTTTTTGGTAAAATGCTATGTGGTTTTGCAGATGAAAGAGAGAGAAGAACGAATCAACTTCTAAAAAATGAGATTTAATGAGAAAGAGGGAAGGAATAGGCGATCGATCTACAACATAAATCATATTAAATTAGCATGCAGTGGACACTTTAGCATTTCAAATTCTAGGTGATCGATCTATAATATAGATCACATTAATTGGATAATATTATTCTGAATAAAAACTTAATAAATATACTAGAAAATAAATTTTACATGTCCAAAATCAAAAAACATTCTGCATTTTATTATTATCCAACTAAATAAATTTCGTTCCCAACACGATTTGTATATAACAAATTAGACGCACAACCCTAACTAAATCTTATTATAAAGAATGGAAAACATTAAAGGAAACAAGTGAGGAGTAACATAAATGATCAATGGGACACAAACAATGTCAAAAGGAGAAACAAATAATTCCACCTCCACAAAGCATTGGTGAAGGTCGTAATTAACCTTTCGTAGACGCATCAACAATAGTGAACTACTCCAAATGTGGGAAACCTCCAACCTTCATCTCGCAAAGAGAAATTGACTCTTCCAAGACCTCTAGAGAAAGGCAAACCACTCAAGAATTTAAAATTATCTAGGAATGCGTGGAAGAAAACTTCATTGGGTACCCTTTGCACCATGAATAGGGAATGAAAACTATCAAAGAGATAGAAGGACATAAGATGCTAAAGCGGTGCTGAAATCCCATAAAATATGCGAAAGAATTCTAAGCGAACTAACTCAAGCATATCCTATAATTCCTAATTACCTTCAACAATAAGTGATCAGGGGGAAGGGAAAACTCACTGTTGAAGTGGCCACTAAAATAAATGAAGTATCCTAAAGGTGGCAATATAATGTAATTCTTTGAAGAAGGAAGAACAAACTCAAATTCACAAGAGGTACAAACCCTACACCTTAAAAATTTGAACTCTCTTAAAGAAAGCAAGCAAGGAAGCTCATTAGCACTAGCAAAACTATTATTAACATTGGGAGCTTCCTCATATCCTTCCTCAAAAGAATACTTTTCTCCACACTTAGACTCTAAACCGAGTTTGGATGAAGGAGATAACTTAAAAACCAATTATTCACTAGTGCAGTCTTAATGCTCAACTCCATAATCCAAGACTGGACAAGATGACATACCAAAAAAAGGACCCACAAACTCAAAAAATGCATTAACACCTTGGAGAGGATCACCCTTATGAACTTGAACAACTATAACATAATTGCAGCCATCCAAAACAGCGTTAGCTAAAGCAATCTCTCACACCAGTGTCGGCGCAAGGGCCAAATGACTACTAGATAGGTGCCTCTAGGCCCAACATGGCAACTTCACACTATTGCCGACCTCATTGAACTTATGGACTTTGATTAGGACTCGAATTTGGACTTCATGCCATTGCCTAACATCTTGCTCTCAAATATAAACATGTTGCACTCCCCAACTAAAGTTTCTCAAGAAAAGTTTTCCTGACTCTAAGGAGTTAGAAAATGCTTGCAAGGGAATAAAGTAAGGAAAGAGATAAAAAGAAAAAAAAAATACCTTTGTAACTCATCTTGTATCACCAACAAGGCCTACTTATTAAAAACCTAAATTTCTCAAAATTTGTCTAAGTAATTTGAAGAATGCAAAGTGCCATGCAATATATCTTTTGGAGACAATCAGTTACAGAGATCCACAAATCTCTTACTTTGTCAAGCATCGAACTATTCAAAACTCTAAAGAGCCAAAAAGTAATAATAAATAATTATTACAAATATTTAATCAAATTATTAATTAAGCCAAGGTGAAATCAAAATTGATTTTATAATTTCAATATGCAAATAAAGTTTTCAAATTAAAAGTAAGGGGACTTGATTATATAGAAAAAATAAAGGTGAAAAAGTAATATATATATATATATATATATAAGTTAAAGGGCCAATTGAATAAAGTATAATTAAATAAAAGGCTAGTGAGCCTAATAAATTAAGCCCATCAAGATGACACCCAAATTCAAATAGGTCGAAGACCACTAAGCACTTAGTTACTCTAGATATGAATTTCAAAGCCAAAACAAACATGAAAAATCATTTATTGAATCCCAATCTTTAACTCCATGCAAATGCATTCCTAAAGCATACCTTAGATAAGTGTTAAGTTTAGGTATTTACAAAGTCTTTCCTAGGATCGATATTACAATCAGACCTCTACTAAAGGCTATATTCAACCCCACCTCATAAGGTTAAGATGGGCTTTTCTCATGAAGTAGGCAGACAACTTGCCACTTCTACCAGGCACAGTACTAAAGCTCCACTATGTACTCAGCCATAAAAAGATGGCTTGTTCGTATTTAATATGCAGAGAGCATGTTGGTGGCCTGTAATTAATGTGGGATAGAGAGAATATATTGAGAATTTGACAGGAATTTAATATGGTCATCCACACCATTAAGATAGGTAAGTATTGGACCTTCAAGTGTGAGGTTGTTTCGTCGGATCTCACATGTTGATTCATAGAGCATTTGGTCATCAAAAAGTTCTATAGAACCATTCTTAGCAACTTCCACTTTAGTAGGAATCATTTTGGCGTAATACGAGATAAGGTCAGGTTGAATACTAAGACCCTATAAGTTCTCAAGGTTGGTCAAGTATTCGTAATACTAAGAGATAGAATTACCTACCATATCATCAACCCTCTAATTCCAAGTCGAATGAAAGGAGTTGCGTGGATAAGACAACATTAGTTTTAGGCTTTAGAAGTCCTTTCATTAAATGCTTAGATGGTCAACCTGGAAGTTTAGATGTTGCAGATCGATCGCCACTCTTAATTAATGCTTTGAAGGGATTTTTAAGGTGTAATGATTGCATCATAGCTTTATAATTTGAGTTTTCAAGTATGTGGTCTGAGGAGCACATATACCCATTAGGAGATTACTTTTGGGATATGCCAAGCATCCTGCACAACTTATCCCTATATATTAAATAAATTTAAAGGAACTTTCATTTTTACTTTTCCATCCATTGCTATTCTAAAAATCTTGCCAATTTTTAAAATCTTTGTGACCTCAACTCTGGCTTCTCCGTGGTCCGCTTGGTGAATCTTTCCAAATGCAAACAAGTTTGTTTTGGTACACAGAGTGAATCTTTAGGTTTCTTTTAGTTTTTTCCCTTAATCACTTTTCTCATTTTTTTCTTTTTTACTATTTTTTTAATGCTAATTGCTATGGTATTTAGGTGTGCTTAGTTTTTGTCTTCCCCCCCACCTCTCCCCCTACCTTTTGGTCCTTAAGAAATGAGTTTTAAAGTGACTAGGATAAAGGTTGACAATGGTGAGGCATGTCCAAGGCTAGCCTCTTCTACTAGGGCATTGATTACCAGCATCTCTAAACTGGGGCAAGCTCTTATTGAAGTTACATGGGAATGGAAGACTATGCCTTTTAGCTCTATAGGCCATTTGTGCACTCTAGACCAATACTCTAAAACTAGGTTGGGTCCTAGAGATGGGATGGATAGGCTACCTTCTAACTATTTGGCAATTTATATTTCAATCATGCTTTATGGTCACAGGTTCCCCATCAGCCTAAAAGTAATGGAGATTCTGAGGGGGATTTTTGCCCACACAACTACTGCCTAACCCATATTCTCTTATATATTCTTTTATAGAATAATGAAGATCTTCAACCACCCTCCTTTCTTTGTAAACTTTTGTTAGTTCCATTACCCGACCTCCTGCAAGTTGGCATGCCCCTCAAACACTGAAGCCAAACTTAGTAGAAAAATTATCGAACCCTTATTTCTCTATGTAGAGAATAGATTAAAAAAAATGATTTGTGCATGTTCGTCTCTTGTGGGCAAGCAGTTCAACTTGAACACAAATTGGAGATCGAATAAAATAACTTTGTCAAGCCATAGGAGGCTTAGTTGGGTATAACGTTTTGAAGGCCTTCTTAAGCAGAAGTAAAAGGCCAAATATTTTTTGAAAAAAATGTACTTGTCCTTGCAAGGCAGTCCTCTACGCCCATCAAACTTGGCCCTAGGTGTGGCCAGGTAGTCCTTCCTACTATTTTGTTGCATTAAGATTACCCTATCTGCAGTTTTCGAATGAGTTTGCTTTTGCTGTTGTAGATCAATCTATCATTATAATGAACAAGGACAAAAATCTTGCCAAGACTTTGGCCAAGTCCTCTAGGAAAAAATTGATTCCAAGCTATAATGCCATAGAATTTATTTCATATTTAATTAATTATTTTATCGTATATTTATTTTTTTCTTTCAATTGTACTTATTTATTATATCAATTAAAAGATGAAACATATATGCATGTGTGTATATGTATATATTTAGCACTAGATTTATCTATTGGTTAAATAGTGGAATTACTATTTAAGGTCATGAATATGTATATGTATAAATATATATATATATATATGTATATATTAGATATTTCAATTTTAAGAAAAATAAGTTATATTTTTCTTATACTAATATTATATTGTTTCTAGGAATTGAATTATTAAGACTTTAGAAATCAATTAAAAAAAAGACACTAAAATTTTAATAGGATTATCCTACCTTTAGAAGAAAATAGTGAGAGACCTAATTGAACTAAATTACTTCTTTCAATTATACACAAGGATATAAGTCTTACACTCTAAAGCCCTAGCCACACATTTAGACTTCCAAGACAAAAGGGGGTGGGGTGGGGGTGGGAAGAAAAGAGAGAGAAAAAAAATAGGAGAAGAAGAAGAAAACTAAGGGCTAGCGACAGTGAATCTTCATCATAAAAAATTTAGGCCTTGGTAAAGATTTTATCGTGCATCCTATGTTTTATCTAATTAATCCTTTTCTCTTATATTGACAATTTAAGCTATTAATGGGCATTAGATTAACCTGTCATGTATTCCCATGAATTTTATTAATTGTATGGAAGCAAATTGATGATAAATCATGGAAATATGCCACTTGGAAACAAGATATCATGAGTAGGAAAATTATTCAATATGCTTACTACCACATGTATTAGATAGACTTATGAGCAATTGGTTGAGAAATAGGTGAACAAATTAGATTTTCCTCTAACCCACTTGCATAGAATTTCTTTACAACGGTGAGAATCATGATTATTGGTGGCTGTATGATATCTTTTGCCATAAATATGCCAAACCTTGAGAATTCTAACATTAATTGGAAAACAAAAACCATGAAAAATGGAAAGGAAATTACCCTATAATGCTTACCTACCATGGAATTTCCATGAGGTTAGTGACCCATAAAACGTTGGATTCAGTTTGATGATTGAAAGAGATTTTGTCATCTTCCCATGGGATTGCCCCTATTCTATTGTTATTACCGTGGAGAAGATGTATTATGTTTTGGCTGTTTGGTAGTCTTTTTAATGAGTTTAGTAGCTATATGTGATGTGTAAATATACACATATATATGTGTATTCTAATAGAAATTTAAGAATTTATTTACAATTAAATCCTAATAATTGTTTAGTTAAATCCTACTTGGTACACAAGCAAATGGAGATGTTATTAAGAGATGCTATGTGTTGGACTCTTGATAAGTTTGCTAATCATATGTGCTGTATATAAACATATAAAGCTATTTTAGTAAAAATTTTAAGATATATTTACAACTAAATTCGACTAATAGTTTGAGTTAAATGCAAGTTGGTATATAAAACAAAAAGAGAGGAATTTAACTTTTATAGTCTTATACGTAATGTTGTGAATAAAACAAGTTATAGTACAATTGAAATTCTCTAATTAGATATTGATTAATTTCAATAATATAGTACAATTGAAATTCTCTAATTATTAATTTGAACAATATTAATATTTAAGCAGGTGATCAAGGATTTGACACAACAGAAGCTATTATTGATCCTACCAATAAGTATGGTGAGTGCCTAAACTTACATATATTATATAGTATTTAAAAAAAAAAAACAAAAGGATATATGCTATGTAATACATTAACAACTTTTTTTATTTTGCACTGAACTATATAAATGTATTTCCCTACGCACAAAAAGAAAGATTTTTCTTATTTTATTTCTAGATGAAAGAAAACATGTGCTTTTATCATTTTTAATACTTCTAGACCAGCAATTAAATTCAATGATCAATTGATTGACTGAACTTTTTGTTACTGCTAGTACTACTATTACTGTTAGTTGAATCCAATTTAGTTTGAGTGTGCGAAGGATTTCACTGGGCAACAGTAAGCTTGCCGGTTGAACCCCAAGCCCGAAGAGCTAGCCTCGAGCACTACTTTAATAAGGTCGCACCTTGCTCGGAGTGACAAGAGATTGTTATGATGGAAGTCATAAGTTGACTAGCTACAGCAAATACTGTGTAATCATCGCATTTAATTTGTTAGTCTATGCAAATATTTAATAAAATCTTGTTTCATTACTGCTTGACTATTTATTGTTTTCTACTGGTATTGTTCTTGAATATTTTTACTAAATTATTCATATTAAATTCACGAACTCACCTTGCACACACTTTGCATTCACTGAGTCTTTTACTCACACTCTTTTTTTTTTAACTTCTTTTTGGTAGACCTAAATCCTATTCCCAGTGAGAAGATGGATCATGCTTATGATGAGAATCGAGACTGAAGACTAAGTTTAGACCTTACAATAGACTAGTTTTTTTTCTTATTAGTTTTATTATTTTATGGATATTATTTGTTAGTTGAGCTTAAGTGTTGGTACTTTAAGCTTTTATGTTACAAGACTATGTCCACACAAATTTCGTTGTCTTGACTCTGAGATTAATGGACTTGATGAATTAATGCTTTGAAGAGGTATAAGACCTTTGTGATAGCAATACATCATCGTAGCAGAAACTTGAAGTTGGAAGACTTGAGTCTTGGAGCTTGAGAATATATGAATATGTGAATATATGTATGACAATATGTATATATGTGTATATGAGAATATGTGAATATGTGAGTCTCTAATCATCTCCTTATATAGATGCTCAGCAAGAGACTCCAAAATGACTCAAACACATATGATAATTATCTTTTTGATGGACATATTAAAAGATAATACCAAATATTCTTGACTTGATTGATCCACGTACATGGATGTGCCATGTGTCCTTGCTTGATCGACTTGAATTTGTTAGGCCATTAGACTTGATTTGATTGGCATGATACATCTTCATCTTGACACTTGTCAAAATTTGATTTGTGCATAAAATAATATTATAGTATTAATTAAAATTAACTATTTATTATTTGGAATTAAATTTAATAAATTCCAATACATAAATAGAAAAATTTAAATTAATAACTAATATATTATTTACACATGTCATTTTTCAATTGGCCCAAAAATTAAGCCGTCTACAAATTCCCCCTTGAGACTTGTTCACAAACAATGTTTTTTAATACATTATTGAATGGATAAGTCATGATAATTAACGTATATTTATATATATACATATATATAAACCACTTGGGAAATAAAGGAAGCTCCAGCATTACAGCCGCGACCAAGCAACTAGTAGCACCGTTAACAATTTGTTTCTCTAGCCAAAGGATCCACTTCAAAATCACATCGGCTTTATAATTTTTTTCTCACATATATGTGGCCATCACGAATTTGTACCCAATGTAACTTCGTTGGCACAAAACACATCAGCTTGTTAACTTCTTTTCACAATCATATGGCCCACACAAATTTACACCTAAACAAATAAACAAAGCCCAATTGTAAGACTAAATTAACTATCTATCTTACATAACTGAAAACCAATTCACCAACGGCAGCTAATCAATGCCAACACATGTAGAGTTCTTCATCCTACAGGGATTGAATTTTGATGGGAGCCAGATTATTATTATCTATTAAGGTTTAAGTGATTGAAGAGATCAATAAATTGATTTGAACAAGGACTTAATCTTTTTGATATACTTGGATTCAAATTCTTTAAAAAAAAAGACTATAAAAATAGCATGCTGCCAAAGAATTAAACCACCAAGTATAGTTGAAAATTGAGTTGGGAAATTGCTGTGGAAAATTCCTCTACTCAATCAGTGCCATCATCCTTCTCTTGATTCTCACATACCAGTTGTTTGAAGAAAAGCCTCAAAGAGCTTCCATAACTGTTATTACCTCAATTCTAACTACTAGTCAATACAATTGAAAGAGGATTGCTTGGAGTCTTTCATCATTCATCAACGAAGAATTTTCCTTCTTAAGGGCATCAACACATAGCAAAAAATACAAAATTTGAAGACTTTAGGTGAGTCATCCAATTGAGGGATGTTCCTATTATCTTTTTCATTCTCTTCTTCATCCTTTTACATGTATATATATATATATATACAATTAAGTTTTCCTTTTTCTTCTCTTCTCTTTTCTTTTGCAAGTTAAGAAACATAACTCATTGCTGATCAACTTGTGAGACTATATATTGAGGATCACACAAAACCATCTACATGAATTATCATTGGAAGTGACAAAGACAACCTCAAAGTTAAAAGTACCAAATTGGTTATCCATAAATCAACCAATGATGTTCTTCGTTCCATACCTCAAGCTCCCAGTAACTCTATGCATATCCAAGAGTGGTCTGAAGAGGCAACTAAGAAAGTGATTGATCCACGTTCTAATGTTACATCTTGTTCTAGGATACTTCTCTTGAAATCCTCCCTTCATGATGCTAAAACCACCAACTCAGAAATTTAATTTGTAGGTTATCATTACAACATCAATGGACACCCATTAAGAATTCTTGCATTAAGGTTTAGTGAAGTATCTTTTCATGCAGGTTACTGGGAATGGACAAAGGATGTGCTAGGTAATCATGCAAATGTTATTCATCAAGCTAGGGTCCATGCAGTATAGTCCATGCCTCGCTTTTCACATATATCTATCATAAGAATATCATCTAAGCCTTCCTTGAGTTGTGGTGCCCTTCCATGAACACTTTGCATATTGCTCTTGATGAATTTTCAGTTTCATTATGGAATCTTCATGTACTTGGGGGATTACCTATTCGTAGATGTTTCTACAAAAAAACTACTTGGTGATAATAGACATGACCCTTCTCTACCATGAAGCTGCAAATATCTAATCTTAACTTATCATATACTCCCAAAGGACTTTGATGGCATTTCTATTTCTAATTGGATTAGCTTTTGGTTTAAAGGACCATCGAGATATACGAAGCCCCCTTTATAATCTTCCCGAAAAAGGCCTACTGAGCCAAAGATCTCTAACAATCTATGTGGAAGAATCGATGCATCACTTTTTTCTCGCACCAAGGAATATAATGAGCCCTTTATGATGTTGGAGGTTGAAGAAAATGTTAAAGGGGAGACCTACTTGGCCACTTTTCTTTCATGCTGGCTATGCAGTTTTGTTCTACCACATCGCAAAGCAAATCTAATTTGTGCTACTGTCTTCAAGGTTGCTAATAGAACCACAAAAGGTAATTGCTTTTCTCTTGCAATTCCTATATTGGTTAGCATCTACCATGGTTTAAGAAATATATCAACTTCGCTAAGTCTTCAAGAATCTTCTTATATCTTTCCCATTCATTATGTTCATAGTTGGATAGGGCACTACCTTGGCACTCATTTTTCATCTAAGATTGATGTAGGAGGAGCTGAGATGGTCAAATATGTGGGGGAGAACATAGCTAAATATTTTGATCTTTCATAGGTGTGAGATTTGTTCCTTAATATCAACCTTTCAGCCATTCAAAATTTACGCTTATTTCTACGTAAGCAGTTCATAGTAATAGATGGCCCCTATATATCAAATACTTATAAAGATCTTTTGTGGCTCTTCATTCTAGCTATTTGACATTTCAATATGGAAAAGAGCATATCATTGAAGCTCATAGCCCTCATGATTTAGTCAGCAATGTGGATTTTGTCAGCACATCCCGGGCAACTTAGATAAGGAGATTCTTACTTGTGATTTGTGTGAGCTTGTTCAACTTTGGCAGTCATGTACCTTACTAAACACATCATACAAACTTATCATTCCTAGCAATACTTCTTTCTTTCCATTGGCCACAAAGGAATATGAAAATTGGTGGGACAAACACTGGAAGGCTTCACAAATAAAAGGTACTAAAATTGTTCTCAAAGTCAATCAGAGAGATGTTGAATCAAATTCTAGTCAACTTAATCAACATGTGGATAGAATTGAACAGCAAGCATTTGAGTCTGGCCATCTTGGTAAGAATCCATCTTATCCTAAACAAGCTTTAATCAAAGATCCCAAAAATAATCCAACAGCCTCACCTCTTCAAAATCCTTTTCAAGCTAAAGGAAGGAATTTTGAGCCTAAAGATTAAAACCTTGTTGAACATACTCAAGTGCTATCTAAAAGGCATCATAACTTACTCGAGATTTCATTCCCTACTAATGCTCCAATGAAAGAAAATGAAATAATTTCTGCACTTTCTTGCTCAAATGACAACTCCAGTAACCAATGTATTCTCAAGAAAAAGCTAAAGGTTTTGGATTTAGATAATATCAGTATTAATTCAAATTTCTTTGTAGATATCCTAAGTTCTTTATTACTGATATGGGATAACCCAGTAGGCCCAACAAGCCCAACATCAAATGAGACAGCCCATGAGGCCCAACGATAAGTCTGTTTGGTCGACTGATATCGACCTCACTTGGTAAATTCCATGGTCGACCCATATTGACATCAGGACCACTCCAGAAGTTTGAATATTCAAGTCCAGTTGACATGTATCGACCTCAAGACCCACTCCGGCATTGACTCAGATCTTTGCTGTGTTTATTAGTCTGACAGGTTGTATGCCTTTGCATTAATGATGCATGACAGCTGGTACAACCGCTGCCACCAACTCTAGCAACTTTGCCAACCCTACCAACTACTTTGGCAGAGATGCATCTCCACTGGTACTGTTCATTCGGGAAAATAGAAGATTTAGCCACCTGGCACAATATCGGGATCTAGACATGGAATGACCCCCAATCCCCTGGCAAAGACAAAAGTTAGTACACCTGATAAGGGTACTAGGGTCAAATTATGCCTACAGAAAGCTATAAATACTTTAGGCTCAACTACGCTCAAAGTAATGCCTAATACACTATAAGCCTTACATTCTCTATATTCTGTTCGATCTCTTCATCTTAACCAGAACTAACTTAAGCATCGAAGTACCTTAGCTGGAGGCACCTTGGCTAGTTTAACATGTGTTGTGGTTGCAGATTTTAAGTTCCAAGTTATACAAAATCCTGAGTACTCAACCTCCCTGGTCAATTTACTCATAGCACAACTCCCTTTTCAGTATACGCAGCTTTCAGCAGCATCATTTGGTGCTGTTTGTGGGAAGCTATTGAAATTGCAACAATAAAAATGATAAACACACATGGAGTAGTATTTGGAAAGGAAGAGAATCGAAGGTCCACTTCACCATCTCTCCCTAACCCCAGCAAAATATAAATGCTCCGAACACCGGTGCCCCCTAGAAACAGGTAGTGATGCTCACCATGTCCCAATTGATGCAACTGATAAGTAAGCAAATTTTTGCTCAGATATCAGCCCAGTTATCTACTGCTCTAAACAACCACACTACAGTGCCCGCACCTGTCGCTAGTGCAACTCTGCAACCGCCCCCACCAAAAAATAGGTCTCTGGAAAACAGTCGCTCTTCCTGAGAAGCCAGGCAGTCACTTGCCAGGTGCAAAGTCAGTCCTAGACACCCACAAGAAGAAATGAGACGTCCAAAAGTGCAGAAAGAAGTGGCAGACTCGATAGCTCTTGCCAGACCTAATCAAGCCATGCAGTGCGATAAGGTCGAACGCTATAGACGTGACTACCGCAAAGAGAGAGAAGAATCTATAGATTTAGTGCATCAGCCCATTCGAGCCCCACAGCACGATAAGGCTGAGCATCTTAGACTAGGTCTTGACTAGAATGCCACCCAGATGGATCGGGACGAGTGGGAAGAAGTATCCTATCCAGTGCAGCAGCTGAACAAACATCTTGACAAGATCTCAAGGAGAAATATTGACAGAGCACCAAATTGGGAGACTCCTCAAAGGTCTCATCGGGAGAGAGAGTCCTTATTCATTCAGAAAATCATTAACGAACGCATCACCGTAGATGCCAAAGTGCCCATCGATCTGCTGAGGTACAATGGTTCTATTGACCACAATGAGCATCTTATGCAGTTCGAGCACATAATGCAGCTACATGGACACAATGAATACATCTATGCCAAGATGCTGGTGACCACCTTCCAAGGCATCACACTAGACTAGTTCGTGAAGCTTGAACCATCATCGATTTACTCCTATGACCAGCTGTGCAATAAATTCTTGCACCAATTTGCCAGCAAAAGGAAGGCCAAGCTCCCCCATACTCACCTCCATACCGTCAAGCAAGGCAAGGGAGAATCCCTCTAAAACTTCTTTACCAGATTTAATATGGAGGTCTTGAAAATTGATAACCCTAGGATTGAGTTCTTAATTGATGTGTTGTTTCTGGGGCTCAGGCATAAAGAATGTGCCAATACTTTGGTGCGAGAATAGCCCGAGTCGATAGAGGAACTGCTCGACCTAGCAGAAAGAACATGACCCAGGAGGAAATGAACAAGCTTAAATTCAGATCCTCTGAGGTTGATAAGGAAAAGAATGAGAGAGAAGACTAGAAATAAAAAGAGCGAGGTCGATCTCTGATCAAACGCTTCCATAACTATATACTATTGAACATCCCAAGGAAGGAGGTCCTGTACATTATCCAGCATGATAACCTCCTCGAAAAGCCCAGAAAGTTGACGGAGACTGAAGCGGTGAAAAAATCAAAAAAATACTGCCACTTCGACAAACAGAAGGGGCATGACATCGATGAGTGCTTCAATCTCCAAGACAAGATCGAAAGGTTGATCAGGTAGGGCCACCTCAAAAAATACATAATCATGGAAGCCCAGACTGAAGGGGGCAAAACCGACTGGACTCTCCATAGAGAAAGATTGGTTTGCCCTAGAAGAGAAGATAAAGGAAAGAAGCCCACCCAGTAAGATTGCCCATCCATCAGAAGGATGATTGGCATAATTGCAAGAGGTCCCACTTGGGGGAGACTAAGCCACTCAGAGGCGAACACAGAGGAAGCTCAAGTCTAATAAAGTTTCGCCCATGGAGACAACTTTCCACCTCTCAACGAGCGTAGAACCCATTTCATTTACTGATGCCAACCTGGCCCATCTTGAGAGCAAAAATATTGATCACAAGATAAATTGCCCAATGGTCATTTTCGTGGAGATTGCAAACTTTGAAGTGTGTAAGGTTCTGATCGACAATGGTAGCTCAATGAATGTTATCTTCTTATCTACACTAAAGAGGATGAACATGGGAAAGTTGAAATTCCAGCCTGTGTGCATGCTGCTGGTCAGATTTGGGGGGTCAGAGATCATACTGGAGGGGTCAATCAACTTGTCCATATCTTTTGAGGAGGCTCTTTGAAGGAGAACATTAATGCTGAATTACCTTGTGGTCGATGCCCCATTCGCCTATAATGTCATCATTGGCTGACCCGCCCTCAATGACTTATGGGCCATTGTGTCCACTCATCATTTGAAGTCAAGTTTCCAACCCCAGCCAACACGGGTGAGCTCTTATGCAATCTAAAGAAGGCATGGAGATGTTATAACATCTCAGTTGAGCCATTCAATCAGAAACCTCGACTGCAACTGAAGACTTCGGGGATGCCTAGTAGAACCCGAAGAGTCCCAAGTCAGCAAAAAGCGAAAGTTGGAGTACACCAGAGTAGAGCCCATTAGGGAATTCATGACTATTCGACTCGAAGAGGGTAACCCCAAAAAGATAACCCATATTGGAACAAACTTAGGCCTCTACTTGGAGTGTCTCATGGTCAATTTCTTGAGGAGAAATATTGACATTTTTGCATGGAAGGCATCTAACCTGTAGGGGATCGACCCCAATATCATTGTGCACCGCCTCAACACTGACCCCTCATATAAGCTAGTCAAGTAAAAGATAAGGACATTCAATGTCGAGAAGATGCAAATCATTGAAGAAAAGGTTAGAAAACTCTTAGATGTAAGGTATATTGTAGAGATTCAGTATCCCTCTTGGCTTTGTAATGTGATTTTAGTCCCA
The DNA here is from genome assembly GCA_014898725.1 of Jacaranda copaia. Lineage (NCBI taxonomy): Eukaryota > Viridiplantae > Streptophyta > Magnoliopsida > Lamiales > Bignoniaceae > Jacaranda > Jacaranda copaia. Next base: position 842,095 of record JACGDI010003783.1, on the reverse strand, counting down.
AAAACTGCGGGACAGTGGCGGATGTGTAATGATTTTACTAATTTGAATAAAGCATGCCCTAAAGATCCTTACCCCCTACCTCGGATAGATTTACTAGTTAATTCAACTGCTAGGTGTGAATTTTTGAGTATGATGGATGCATTTCAAGGCTATTATTAAATATTCATGGCACCCGAGGATAGGGATAAAACATCTTTTATTGTTCCTAACGGTTTGCATTACTTTCTTGTCATGCCGTTCGGTTTCAAAAAGGCCAGGGCAACTTATCAGCGATTAGTCAACTTCATGTTCAAAGACGAGATTGAAAAATTGATGGAAGTCTACGTCGATGACATGATAGTCAAGATAGAAAAAGCCCAAGACCACTTGCTTGACCTCAGTCATATTTTTGAAATATTGAGGACATTTGGATTAAAGCTAAACCCGAATAAATGCACATTTATGGTCTGAGGAGGAAAATTCTTAGGCTATATGGTTAGCCAAAGAGGCAATGAGGCCAATCTACAAAAACTTCAAGCAGTCTTAGATGTCACCACTTTGAGAATGGTTTGGGAGGTTTAGAGGCTGGTTGGGAGAATTGTGGCTTTGGAAAAGTTCATCAGGAAATTAGCCGACAAAAACCTCTCATTTTTCAAAATTCTCCAAAATGCCAGAAAGATGAGTTTTTGATAGACAAAATAGTGTGACCAGGTGCTAATTGAGTTGAAACAGTATTTAACCTCACCTTCGATGTTGGCAAAACTTGAACTGAGAGAAGTACTTCAGATATACTTGCAATCTCGAAAGTGTCAATTAGTTCAGTACTGGTATCGACTCGGGATGGCAACCATCGACCAGTTCACTATTACAGTAAGTCACTCCAAGGGCCAAAACATAATTATTTGAAAATTGAAAAATTTGCATTGGCCTTAGTAACCACTACTCAGAAGCTGAGACCATACTTTCAGTCGCACTCTATCATAGTGCTAACAAATCGACCATTGAAGCAAGTATTGGCGAAGCCCAATACATCAGGCAGATTAACCAAGTGGGCGATCGAGCTTGGAGAGTTTGACAATAGCTTTCAACCTCAAATGGCAATCAAAGCTCAAGTACTGGCCGACTTCATTGCAAGCGAGTCGACTTAACCGACATATGTACTGCTGCCCTTCTTATTTGGACTTTGTATATCGATGGGTCATCAACCACATCTAGGGGAGGAATTAGGGTCACTCTTCGCTCCTCAGATGCGGAGGAGTATGATTTTGCAATTAAACTAGATTATACAGTCACAAACAATGAGGCTAAGTACGAGGCCCTATTGGCAGGAATGAGAATGGCACTTGAGCGGGGGGTCGAGCACTTGGTCACGATCACAGACTCCCAATTAGTGGCAAAGCAGGTCAGAGAAAATTTCAAAGCCAAAGAACAGTCGATGACTCGATACCTGGCTGAGGTAAAAAGGTTGTAGCAATAATTCAGAAGATTTACTCTCAGCCAGGTCTCTCAATCTGAGAATGAACCGGTAGATGCCCTTTCCAAGTTTTCCAACTCAATCAGAGGAATAAGAGATAAGAAAATCACATTTTTGGTCTCGGACAGACAGTCAATCGCACTCTTTAATAAAAATCTTACAACAGCCATCGACGAGATGTCTGTTTCTTGGCAAACTTCAATAAAACTATATCTCAGCCAAGGCGTTATCTCCGACGACAAGAATGAGGCTCGGCGTCTTCAAGGTCAAGCCTCCAAATTCACCCTTGACAAGCATGGTCAATTATACAAGAGATCCTTCGTTGGACCCCCTTGAGATACTTGGATCAGGATCAGGCATTAGAAGTGTTACAGGATGTTCATGTAAGCATGTGTGGCAACCATTCTGGCGAGAGGTCCCTTGCCCATAAAATAATCAGGTATGGATACTTTTGGCCAACATTG
>JACGDI010003783.1:799997-840078 GCA_014898725.1 Jacaranda copaia | reverse complement strand
TTCTAGTTGATCCCGTAGTCGATAACTAAGCAGCCCCTTACTGCCACAAATGGCTCATAGCCGTCCAAGTTCCAATTCAACCCCATTGTCCATGACTAAGCAGCCCCTGGCTACTTCTACTCGACTATCTGCTCTTTATTGACCCTGTACTTAGCGAGGGATGCGCCTCCTTTTTGAGGGGCAATTAACTCTTAGGGTTAAGCAAATAGTCAACTGACAATATGAAGCAATCAACAACACAATCATGCAATACCATTACTACGCAACAGGTAACCAAATATTTTTCACATTATCACAAAAAATGTTAAAGGCTATGCATGCTACTACATAAGGAGAATAAAAGAAACGATATGTTTTTATTGATAATACTATGATAGGGTACATACAAAAAAAAGAGAAAAGAAAAGTTAGTTCGACTCGACTTAAGTGTTGGCCTGGCTCCTTTTGACCACCTTCAGCCTAATATGAGTCTGGCTAGGGTACCGCACAGGCGAGCGGAGACTGCCTGAGGAGGTTCCTAAGGTCCCAAGAGATCACCTATAAAGTTAGTCGATCGCAGCACGTACTGCGCCAGGTCGACCTCTTCATCCTTTATTTGGGCAACAAGATCCTCCACGAATACGAACTCTAAATATATTTGCTCTAGCCGAGCATTGACCTTGGCCTTCTTCTTTTGCTCCTCAGACAATAGTGCGTCGGGTGTGACAATAATAGGTTCGCCCTCTGGAGCCCACTCAGCCCAGCCTTCCTGTAGCTCAGGGAAAGGCTCCAGCTTATCATTGAGCAGGAGGCTCATCCAACTTCTATCCTCAGTGAAAAGCAATAACCCATATGCTCCAGCTATTTAATGGCTCGGTGATATACTTTGTGGGCATCATCTAGGGCCGCAACTGTGCTAGCATCTTGGAAGACAGTGCTCACCACGAACTGCTCAATAGCCTCACGCCGCACCATGAGCAAATATCAAAGAAAGGCCTCTTTGGCTTGGCTGGTCACCTTCGCATGACCTTTAGCCCGACTAGAACTGAAGCTCACTTGAAGGTCACGATAGGCTTTCTTAATGATGTTATCCATGCTGCTCCAATCCTCGACAGCCTGGACCAACTGCTAATCCTTGGCATCGAGCTGCTGTTGGAGGTTGGCTACCCTTTATTCAGCTGCTTGACCTAAAGCTGGGAGGATTCGAGCTGCGCCTTAAGCATTTTCATCTCTTCCCCAACCTCCAACTCCTCCTTGGCATCCAGTGCCATCTCCGACCATCGAAACATGTTGTAGCCCAGTTGCCCTATCTAAAACACAGCAGTGTTATTCTCAAACCAATATGAACATAACAGAAAAGATATGGTCGAGCTTATCGATCTTGTACTTACCACATTACAGTAATAGAGCATTACCTTCATTGTCCCAAGCTGACTCAAGTTCATGAGCTTCCACTGGTCGTTCACAAAAAGCCTCAAGGTCATCTACTTCAAAGTGTTAGCGGCAGTCAGCCTTCCCTCAAGGATTGAGGTTGAGTCAGATATCTCCTGGTCTCGATCAGTGGCGAATCACAAAGGAGATAGTCGAGGAAGCCAAAACATCGGGCCGTCATCAGGCTTTCCAAATAGGTCACAACCTGTCACCACCTTTTGTTTCCCTTTACCCCCGGTAGCCTTCTTCGAAGCCCAATCTCCTTCTTCGACTAGCTGCCTTATGCCCCAACCTGCGGAGCTGCTCTGCTCAGGCTTCTCCTAGCAAGTGGATTAGGTCTTAGGAGCCGCTTCGATTTATAGTGAAGGCGATACAGATGTTAACCTCGCTGAGCCTGTCTGCTCAGCAACACCTTCTCGTTGAGCAGCGGCAGTAGTTTATCGGCGCGCCTCGACCCTTAAAGCCCGAACTTGGGATTCATTATGACTGCAAACCATTATGTCATTGCAATTTGCATGGGCAAACAATGTAAATAAATATCAAATTCGAGCAGAAAGATGAGCATGCAATGGAAGCAATCGATGAAAAATTTCTACCTAGTCGATCGCCCGCAGGCAAGTCGAGCTAGGTAGGTGATAGGTTAGCAAGAACCAAACATCTCTCTTTAGTCAATACGGAGGCCTCCATTTGCCCAAACCCGACCAGATCCCAGATGAAGGTGTTGGATAAACTAGGTGTTTGGTTCTCGGGCATCTCTATAAGCCCTCTCCACCAACCCCTCGAAATAACAAGCACCCCCAGCCCCTAAATGTAAAAATAGTATTTTTTCCACTCTTGCCCATAAGAAAAGGTAGGGAATATCAAAAATATTTGTTGAGGTCGAGCAGTTAGGTAATAAAAATGGGACTCTTCGCTATTGCTCGACTTTCGGGACATGGGAAGGTGGAATAAATTGAAGAAATTAGCAAAAGTAGCAGGCTGGTCGTATAGGTGCATTAGCACAGCAAAACTGTACAGTGTGGCAAAGCAATTGGGGAATAGTTGGGTGATGCAGACCCCTAGTCCTAAGAGGAGGTCAACTATGGGCTGGGCGAGTGGGAACCTGAGGCCACATTTCAACCCCTTCTCAAATACAGTTATGAATCCCCAAGGAGGTCAATGCATTCTACCCTGAGTCCCTGGTATATGATGCTCATCAAGGATATGATGCGCTGCTCTAATATAGACTAAATCTGCAGCAGTTATCTTGGAGGTTATTTCAGTATAATAGTCAGGGGTAAATAATTAACCCTGACTTACTGGCATATCAGTAGGACCAACCTCCCCCTCTGATACTACCCTAATGTCGCTCGAACTACTACCATACTCAAGTTAGAGCTTTCGCTCGTGGACAGACTGGACTCACTTCCACAAGATAACTCAGATGTGTTCTCGACCCCAGTCTCTCCCCACGGGCCACATTCTCTAACCTAGTGCTATTAGAATCGAGGCTAGCAGACATGTTTCTACAAAGGAAAGGTAGAAAAGAACAAGAATAGCAAAGATACCTACAGTGGAAATTTCACAAAGGCAAAGCACAAAACTTGAAGGGCTTCAAAGATGGCGATTCGACTAGAAATTCAGACAGCAAAAGTGCAAATAGGGTTGGTTATTCCCCTATTTATAGGCATTCACATGCAAGAATCTGTGTAACTATTATGACGACAGCCTGCCCCAGTACGCTTTATATTCTGCACACTTATAGTCATATTAAATGCAAAAAAATCGCCTCAAATCCTGGTCGGTAGTTTAAAAACCTGGGTTGGCAGTTTAAAAACCCAAGTTGAGAATTCAAAAATTTTGGTCAAGCATAGTACCCGCTATGGTTGAATGTAAACTCCCTGCTCCTTCTCGTTGGTAAGCTCGATCAGGACCATAAGTGATGGGGTCCTCATGATATGGGATGACTCAGTAGGCCCAACAGACTCAACATTAAATGAGACAGCCCAAAAGGCCCAATGGTAAGTCTGTTTGGTCGATTGGTATCGACCTCACTTGGTAGGGTCTGCGATCGACCCGTATCAATCTTAGGACCACTCCAGAAGTTCGAATATTCAATTCTAGTTAACATGTATTGACCTCAAGACCCACTCCGGCAATGACTTGGATCTTTGCTGTGTTTATTAGTCTAATAGGCTGCATGCCTCCTCATTAATAATGCGTGACAACCAGTACAGCCACTGCCACCAACTCTGACAACTCTGTCAACCCTGCCAACTACTTTGGCAGAGACACGCCTTCACTGGCACTGTTTATTCGGGAAAATTGGAGATTTAACCACCTAGCACAATACCGAGATTTGGACATGGAATGACCCCTAACCCCCTAGCTAAGATAAAAGTCAATACACCTAATAAGGGTACTAAGGTCAAATCACGCTTACAGAATGCTATAAATACTTCAAGCTCAACTATACTGAAGGTAATGCCCAATACACTATAAGCCTTACATTCTCTATATTCTGTTCGATCTCTTCATCTCGATCAGAACTAACTTGAGCGTCGAATTGCCGTAGCTGGGGGCACTTCGACTAGTTTAACATGTGTTGTGGTTGCAGATCTCAAGCCCCAAGTTATACAAAATCCTGAGTACTCAACCTCCCTGATCGATTTACCCATAGCACAACTCTCTTTTTCAATATACGCAGCTTTCAGTAGCATCAATTACCTTTGGGTAAATTAGCAAAATATATAAAGTCATTTATTTTTAATATCATGTACCCTTATTCTTTTTTTTACATATATATTTGCTAATTCTTTGCACTAATTTCTTTTTCTTTTCTTTTCTTCTCTTTTCTGTTTTTTTTTTGTTTTTATGATGTAGCTTGCAGATCTCGAGATGCCAATCCCAATTACTTTCGAAGATAGTGTTGGTTCGATAAATAGGGCTAATCCTTTTAACTTACTTGAAGCAAATATTTCTCAACCTCTTGATGATAGAATGCAAGCTTCCTATAATACTATTGATTCCAATAAGCGGCCAAAGGTAATATTACCTAAAATTACGAAGATGAGGCTTTTGTTAAGAAAGACATGCTCAAAAAGACATTTGAAGCTTCATCTTAGGCACTTCTAGCTGCTGAAATTTTTGAATTTTGTCATCAAATTACAAAGACTGAAGTAGAGCAGATGTTACTCAAATTCTATCAGAAATGGATATGTCAAAAAATCATGAAAACTCAATTTGAGCAGCTCTCAAAGATAAAGCCTACAATTGATGATTTAATCGCAGAGATGAAATCATACATAAAAAAAACATCATCTTTGGAAAACCACTTGCAATCTTTCTTTGAGGGTGCTTCCAACTACACAAAAGTTAAATCAAATTCAATTCAAAAAGAAACACAATAAACCCATGAGAAAGTATTATTTTTTGCATAATATGATCTTTTTGAGACCGATGCAATAAAAAGTAAAAGAGTTCAAGAAGTGAATGGATTCAAAAATGAACTTCTTCAAATTTCTAAGCAGTAAGAGGAATTGAGAACACAACTTATCGAGTTAAACAATAAAGAAGAATTTGCAAATTCATTGTTCCACAAGGCTGACAGGAACTTGTCTACTATCCAGAAAGAAGTGGCCACCAAGAGAGATAAAGTTTCAAAACTTGAAGACACTCCATCTTTGACGGATCAAGAGGTTGAGGATTTAAAGAGGATGGAAGCACTACTTGAAGAATCTCGCAAGAAACTAGTAGCTTTTAATATACTTGCATGAGCACTTAGCTACTTAGCCCTTTTTTTCTTCTTTTTTTTTAGCACAATTGATATTAAAGAACACTTGATTACTACATATGCAATAAAAAGTTGTTCTTTTTTTTATGAATACTCCTTGTGCATTCTCTTTTTTTTTTTTTAATTCTTCAAATTGATGCCAACTTCAAAGAAAAATTGTATAACATGCCCCCAACAATTGAGTGGAATAAACTTACTTAAGCTCATGAGTAAAATTGGCTATCTTAATAAATTAAACTTGAAAACAATCAAACTTCTTCCAATGATATGCTTGAACTTGATAAATCATTCATGAGTACTCCAATGATTTGATTGAACTAGAGAAGTAAATCATCTCAATTTGCTTCAATGATACAATTGAACTTGGAAAATCCTCAAAACTTGTTCCATGATGTGTTTGAACTTAGCAAGCCATCCAAACTCATTCCAATGATGTGATTGAGCTTTAGGAAGTAAGTTGTCCTAATTTGCTCCAATTATATGATTAAACTTGGGAAGTCATCAAAACTTGTTCCAGCAATGTATTTGAACTTAGCAAGCCATCCAAACTCATTTCAATGATGTGATTGAACTTTAGGAAGTAAGTCATCCAAATTTGCTCCAATGATATGATTGAACTTGGGAAGCCATCCAAACAAACCTTTTTTTTTTTAGTAATGTAGCTGAACTTGGGAAATAACTCTCAAGCTACCTACGTACCCCAAGAAGAGGATCAAGTTATTATGTAGTTTAAAGTAAATATCTTTTTTAGTAGGGGTGCCATTCATAGTTTATACTCATGCAGGCCAGGAGTATCCATTGCTTAACCACTTTAAACTAGGTGGGGTATTTAATATTTTAACGACATAAAATACCTCTAGTAGGGAAAGTTAGTAATTTAACCACTGCACTACCTTTGGTGGTTACCGTACACAGTTTATACTCATGCGGGTCACAATTAACATGCAGTTTAGGCTTGTGCGTGAAGGAGCAACATACAATTTAGGCTCGTACATTAAGGAGCAAGCTTCTTCTCATGGATAATATCGCTTCAAAAACTTGCCATTTATGGGGCTTATGCGCAATCCATCTTTGTCAACTAACTTGTAAGCACCATTGGTATAGACTTTTTTTATCACATATAGACCATCCCATTTTGACATGAAATTACTTTCCATTTACTGGGTGATGGTAATGGGCCTTCTTACTGCCAACACCAAATCTCCAACTTGAAAAGATCGAGGATGAACTTTCTTATTGATTGCCCTCATTATACGTGCTTGATAACATTCAAGTTATTATTGTGCTTCAAGTCTTTTCTTATCTAATGCTTCCAATTCCACAAATCGAAGGTGAACATTGTCTTTAGCAATGAGTCCTTGAATTGCTATATGAAATGAAGTTATTTGAATTTCAAGAGGGAGAACAGGTTCAACTCCATAAACCAATGAATATTGAGTGGCCTGGGTAGCAGTCTAATAAGTTGTCCGATATGCCTAAAAAACTTCTCCAACTTTTTCGTGCCAATCCCTTTTAGATTTTGACACTACTTTCTTTAGTAGATTGCATGATGTTTTATTAAATGCTTCTGCAAAACCATTTGCAGCCACATTGTATATTGAAGAATTATATTGCTTGAATCTAAATTGAGCAAAGATTTTATCCATCAACTTATTGTAGAAAGGCTTCCCGTTATTAGTAATGATGTAACGGGGCACTCCATACCTAAAAATCAAATTACATCTAATGAACTCCACAATCGTTTCATTCTTTACTTCCTTGAGGGGGATCACCCTGCCCACTTGGAGAAATAGTCTGTAGCTGCCAATGTGTAAGCATAACCAGCCAATGACTTAGAAGTAATAAGACCTACAACATCAAGACCCCATACATCAAATGGCCATGAAGCAACTGTAGGATGTAAGTGTTCAAGACGCTGATGTATAAAGTTAGCATGCATTTAACAAGCTTCACACCTCTTCGTGTAATTCATACAATCTTTAACCATAGTAGGCTAGTAGTATCCCATACTTTTAATCTAAAAATGAAGCTTAGGACCCAACTGGTGAGCTCCACAAACTCCAGAATGTGCCTTAACCATAGCTTCAATTGCTTTTTCACCACTCAAATAGCATTGATAAGTACCTTCATAAAATCAACGATACAAAACATCTTTGTACAAAATGAAACAAGATGACCTCCGATGCACCTCCGTCCTACAATGAGTGTTTTGCCGTAATTTCCCATGCTTTAGATAGTCAATCAGTGATGTCCTCCAATCTTCATTTCACTAATAAAACTGATTGGCATTTGATTTCTCACGATCAAGCTGAATCAATGAAGGCACAATCTATCTATTACACATTGGGATATTTGTCGTTTTTTCTTCAGAAAGGGCTAAAGTGGTAGCTAGGATGGCCAATGCATATGTCATCCTATTCTTTCCTCGGGATATTACTTAAAATAATACTTTCAAACTTCTTTAAAATATAAGAGGCTAATTGAAAGTAAGGAATCAAATCTTCCTTTTTAACCTCATAAACATTTAAAAGTTGATTAATGACCAGTTTTGAATCACCATAGACTTCAATTTTTAAAATTTTCATTTCTAGTGCCATTTGAAGTCTAATAATCAATGCCTGATATTCTGCAATATTACTAGAGCATAATTCATTTAACACTACAGAATATGTCAAAACTTGCCTTTCTGGTGAAACAAAAATGATCCCTACCCCCACTCCATTTGATCGAGCTCCTCCATCAAATCACATTATCTATGCTGGCAAGATCTCAACGAAAAGGGCATCTTCATCAAGTAATTCATTGGATACTTCCTAATCTACATGAATGGGATGATCTACCAAGAAATTAGCAAGAGCTTGTCCTTTAACTACTTTTTGGGGAACATATGTGATCTTATACTAATTGAATATAACAGACTACTTAGCTAATCTTCTTGAAAGCAGTGGTCTTAACATTACAAACTTGACAGGATCAGCACGTGAAATGAGTCAAATAGAATATGCCTCAAAATAATGCTTCAACTTTCTAATTACATAAAACAACGCAAGGTAAAGTTTCTCAATAGGGAAGTATTTCAACTCATTTTTAGTTAAGGCTCTACTCAAATAATATAAAGCTTTCTCTTTTCCTTCAACATTTCTTGAGCCATTAGAGCTCCAATTGACCATTCTTGTGTTGTAATGTATAATATCAATGGTTTTCCAGGTGTCAGAGCTCCCAAAACTGATGGATTCATGAGGCATTTTTTTATACCATGTAGAGATCTTCTAAGTAATTGTCCCTTTTTTAGTCTTGACCATGAGATCATCGATGTAGCATTCTACCCTTGTGTGTAACATGTTAACAAAAATATTCTACATAGCTCATTGATAAGTCACACCTATATTTTTCAACCCAAAAGGCATAACTTTGTAATAGTAAATACCCTTTGGTATGTGAAAAGCCGTACAGTCCTCATCTTGTGGTGACATTTTGATTTGATTATACCCAGAGGATCCATCAATGAAAGATAAAGCTTTATGTCTTGTGGTTGCATCTACCATGAGTTTAATAATAGGTAATGAAAAATCATCCTTTGGACATGCCCTATTCAGATCTCGAAAACTAATGTAAATATGTATTTAAACATTTTTCTTCTTGACTACCATGATGCTAGAGATCCAAGTTGGATATTTAACTTTTCTGATAAATCCTGTATCAATACGCTTGTTGACTTTAGCTTTGATTAGAGGGACAAGCTCTGAGCGAAGCACTCACTGCGACTATTTTACTGGATGAGCCCCATATTTTATGACAAGGTGATGAATTGCAACTTTTGGATCTAATCTTGGTATTTCTTTATGTGTCCAAGCAAATAAATCTTTGTACTCACTCAAGATTTTGAAATATTATTCTTCTTCTTTAAGATTTAGAAGCATGCTAACAAATATGGGATGGGGCTCTTCTATCGTGCCAAGATTCAACTCTTTGAGTTCATCAACAATTGCTTGTCCACCATCTTCAAGTTGTGGAAGAGCTTTAGGACTTCATCTTTAGGACTTTCTAAATCAAGCTCTTTATCAACAGCGATATGATTTCATGCGTGTAACTCATCATATGGCTGTTCAATCTTAACAACTCTCATTCTCTAGAATGTGATACGCCATTTTAATGCTCCATTTGCTTTTAAAGTTGGGACAGGCACTATTATCCGTGCTAGATAGTTTGTAGATTGTATAAAACCACTTGCCACCAATCTATTAAATTCTTCAAGACACGGATCATGCAACATAGGATTTAGCTCCTCTTTAATACTTGTGTAATTAGAGTTTATGGTGATTTTCACTTCATCATCATCTGCACCATTCTTTCTGCATGGATATTTTATGATGCGCTGCTTTATTTTCATAGGTTTATCCATATTCATGACTAGGGTTGTAGATCCAGCTCCATTCCATTAGGATAAGTGAAGAGTTTAACTCTCATTTTTTGATGCCAACTTATCAATTTTATCGTCAACATTTCTTTTTGCAGTATTATTTTCAAGTCTATTGACTACAAAACCTCTCAGACATGGACCTTTAGTAGACCTACTTTGATCTTCAACACTAAGTCTTTAAAAATAGAAGGACAAGTAATCGGAGCACTAAGATGATCAAATACAGAAACTCGATAATTATTTTATTTTTGCTCTTCTTGCTTCTCATGATCTTTTGCAGAAATATGCTAGACATCAGCTCACTTTTCCTTCTTCGTCACACGTATCCTGACCAATTCTGCAACTTTAAATCCCAAGCCAACCCTTGACTATTCAACGTAAAATCCATGTCTTCTTAGTTTTTATTGTGCTTCCCTGAGTCTATGAACTCTTTCTCCATTTAACTTAGGTTTAAGCTCACTTAGATTGGGTAGATTAACAAAGGCATAGCCAAATTTTTCAAGCAACTTTTATGCCTTAGGATCAAATGTCCCCTCAAATTCTTTATGGGAAACCCCTACAATGGATAGTCTATTATGGATTGATGAGCTTATGCCAACAATAGGCATGGTGAAGTCCATCCTCAGAGTTTGATAGTCGCTTGATTCTACCACCTTTAATTGGCTTTGAGCTGCTTCATTTGGCTCAATACATACTCCAACTAGAATTTTCTTTTTCTTTTTAGATGCCTGCAGTGTATTTTGAAATATTAGTAAGTTGGAGTCATCACTACGATCGTATTTTTTTCTTGGCAAAACCTCAGTAATTGTCAGTTTACTAAAATTTTTAGAACAATCTTGTCTCCTTAAAACGAAATGGTTGCCTAGAGCTTTTGCAAGTTGCACTTCACTTATTAAGTCAAGATCCAAATAAAGTTTAGCATCAGTAAAGTATGATTCAGCTACAGTAAATGACTTCACATCTGTATCAACTTTCATAACTTCTCCATTTTTTGAATACTTGAAGCATTGATGAAGAGTGAAAGGTATTACTCTATTTTCATGAAGCCATGGTCGTCCTAAAAGTAGATGGTAGGAAGCTCTTGCATGAATAACATGAAATAAAGTACTTGCTTCCAATCCCCTAACTATGAGGTCTAAACAAATCATACCAATATCACGTTGACCTCCCCGATTGAAACCTTGAATAGCTAGGCAACTGCATGAGAGATCCTCAACAAAAATCCCCAAATTCTTCATGGTGAATTTTGGCATGATATTGATGGCAGATCCTCCATCAATAAGTACTTTTACTCTTGCATGAATCTTGAGACAAAAGTGGCCTATTGTGAGGTTTTGATCCCAATAACAAGTCCTCATCCATAAAGCAATGTCCATACAACACGAAGTGGAGTGTTGCTCTTCAATTTCGCAAGATATAGCATACACTGCTTCAACTCTTTGATCAAAGAATCTAATAGGAAAATAATCTTTTAAAGTCACCTAAATCCTTTTATAACCTGCAAATAAATTTTCCTGCTTGCTATTTTTAGCCTTTAAACTCTTCGTCATCCTTGGTTGAATTCTGGCCACATGCAAGACCTATAATGCTAATGGCCAAGATTGATTAACATATCATCTTTTCCTTCGTCGATATGTCACAAGAGTCCAATCACCACTATCTTTAATTTTTGTAGTAGAACTTATTTCCAGTTTAGTCACTTTATCAATAAATTGAGTCTCCACTAGCACTAGATCTAAGCTTCCAAATTGAAGCATTGTTGATGCCCCCATAAGTGAAGATGAGAAAACACTGTCTTTGCTTGCAACACATGTGGTATCTACTACAGTTATGGCACTAGCAAGGTTTGATCCAACAATGTCTTCCATATCAAGAATTATCTTTTCATCTTTTGCTAATGCCATTACCTTATCCTTGAAGACAAAGCATTTCTCTATTAGATGACCAACAACTCAATGATACTTGCAATATTTTAGATCGCTTACCTTTCTATCTTATTTAGGATGTTTTGATTTTGGTAGTTCAATCAACTTCTTTATCAATAATTCATCAAAAATATGAGAAACATCAGACTCTAGAATTGGATACTCCTTCTCCTGTATTTCTTTCAATGTTTTCTTGCCAGTTGGAATGCGTTGATCTTCAGTTTTCTCAGCAACCTTTTTATCACTTGTAGGAATTTTTATAAAGGCTTTTTGATAGCTATGGATTTCTTAGTAGTAGCTTTGCCATATTTTTCACTTTTTTTTAAATCTTTCCTTTCTTTCTTCTAGTCTTCAATAGGAATTCCAACCCCATAATTAGCAATGCTAAGCTCCATGTCATGGGCACAAGTGGCTAATTCTTCAAAAGTGCAAGGCTTGATTCCTTGAAAAATATAGAGAAGTCCCCAATGCATACTTTGAATATACATCTCTACTGCAAATATCTCTGAGAATCTGTCCTTGCGGTTCAGACTTAATGCATGCCAACGATTGATGTAGTCTACCACTGGCTCATCCTTCAATTATTTTGTATTGATAAGTTCAATCATGCTCACAATCCAGTGCGTACTATAGAAGCGATTCAAAAAACAATTTTCCATTTGATCCCAACTATCAATAGATTCAAGCTCTAAGTCAATATACCAGTTGAAGGCATTTCCTTTTATTTATCGTACAAACTGCTTCACAAGAAGATCACCGTATGTCCCTGCATTGTTGCATGTCTCTATGAAATAGGCCACATGCTATTTTTGATTTCCCTTCCCAACAAACTGCTAAAATTTTGTGGTTGATATCCTATAGGTGTTCTCGGTGAGTCAATCCTCTTCGTATAAGGCTTTGAGTACATAATAGAACTTTGAGATAGCATGCCATACTAAGCCCTAATAGTATTGGTGACCAAGTCCTGCAATTATTGAACAGACAATGTAGCAATAGAAGTTGCAGAATGGTTGATCTTTCAATCAGCTCCTCGCTTGTAAGGCATCTCCTCAACTTATTTTTGCACCATTTTATGACCAAGGAAAGATTGATAATTGTAGCTAAATCCTCCAAGATGTGAATATTTTGGCTTGTTCATTAGTTGCACAATTTTTTGATCTTTTTCTTCCACAATCTTTTGGAGGCCAGCTATAGCTTAAGCCATCCTAACAAGTTGTTCATCTATTGTTGCCACTTTAGTGGCTGTAGCTGGTAATTCAGCAAAAGACAATACCTTAGGATTCGTTTCCCTCGGACTTCCAGAGTCAAAATCATCATATGGAATGAAATCAGTATTCTTACCCCCAGTCATAGGCTTATTGACAGATTCATCAACAGGGTCAGCAGCATCAGCAGTATCTTTCCTAGTCAAGGTGAGTTGGTTCATCTTAGGTGCCATTAAATGGTTGCAAATATCTTCAAAATTTGAATGGGAGAAAGAGATGAGGGGTAAATTCATGTCTCACTAGGTGTGCCAAAAATTTGTTCACATAAATTTTGTTATCTTGACTCCAAGATCAAAAGACTTGATGACTTGATGCTTTGAAGAGATATAGGACATTCGCAGCAGCAATACATAGTCACAGCAAAAACTTGAAGCTTGAAGACTTGAGTCTTGGAACTTGAAAATATATGAATATGTGAATATATGTATGAGAATATGTAAATATATGTACATGAGAATATGTGAATATGTGAGTCTCTAATAATCCCTTTATATAGGTACTCAGCAGGAGACACTGAAATGACTTAAACACATTTGATAATTATCTTCTTGATGCACATTTTAAAAGATAATACCAAATATTCTTGACTTGATTGGTCCATGTACATGGATGTGCCATGTGTCTCTACTTGATTAGCTTGAGATTGTTAGGCCATCAGACTTGATTTAATTGGCATGATACATCTTCATATTAACACTTGTCAACATTTTATTTGTGCATAAAATAACATTATGGTATTAATTAAAATTGTCTATTTATTATTTAAAATTAAATTTAATAAATTCCAATACATATATAGAAATTTTTAAATTGATAACTAATATATTATTTACACATGTCATTTTTCAATTGGCCCAAAAATTAAGCCATCTACAAATTACTTTGAATTAGTTTAAGTGCTTTAAATTCTTTAGCCTAACATTATGATTTTAGATAGCTTGAATATTTTTTTTGGATTGTGTATTATGCTTTGGTACTAAATTATATGGTTTGATTTTAGGGCATAACAGAGTGATATCAGAGCCCAGGTTTTAAAATTAAGCTATGTTGGGATAAGATTTGTGGAATGTAAAAAAAAAGACAAAAAATAAAAAAAACAAAAAAAAAGATTTGTGGAGTGTGAAATTTAGGTATAGAACTTTTAGGAATTGATTTGAGTAATTAAGTTTGAATACTGAAATGATTGGTTAAATGTCATTGATGTTGAGGATTGCGAAGGATTTTATAAGGTTAGCTAATATGATCAAACACTTTTGATACTAAACGATAGGATTCATGACATACTATAGACTTAGACTAGGAATACTTTAGGATTCAATAGTTTTCTCCCCCCATGAAAATTGTGAATCCTTTGCTTTTTTTTTTTTCCTTTACATAACTGCTTAGAGTACTTTTACATTTTCTTATATTGATCTAGACTTATTTTGGTAAGATGGTGAGTAAAAGTCCACATAAATCGATTTATCATTTAGATGCTTCAGCTTATATGATCAAGGTTAGAGAAAGTGAATGATACAATCTCAGCTACAAGTGACCCATTTCCCAAAAGTTTAATATGCCTCTAAAGGATAACCCAAATCTAATCGTACATTGACTTGAGGATGATATGTATTACCATGAAAGAGTTTGTCTTCAATATAAGAAGAGATGTTAAGAGTTTGAACAACAACTAGATGTCTATTGATAAGAGTTAAATCATCAAAATAGTAAGTAGAAAGAGCAATGCCATCAAGAACAAAATATGTTTAAGATAGCCATGAGAGCCTTAGAGAAACCTAATATTAGTTAGCTCATTTTATTGATGAGTCAAAGGAAAAGGATCCAGACGAAGGGAAAAAAAATAAGAAAGAGCCTAGTGAGAAAAACGAAAAAGACCTTCAGGAAGATTTAGTAAAAATGGGCTCAAATAAGGATATTAAAAAGATAGATCTAAATGA
This sequence comes from Jacaranda copaia, assembly GCA_014898725.1. Classification (NCBI taxonomy): domain Eukaryota; kingdom Viridiplantae; phylum Streptophyta; class Magnoliopsida; order Lamiales; family Bignoniaceae; genus Jacaranda; species Jacaranda copaia. Next base: position 825,349 of record JACGDI010003783.1, on the reverse strand, counting down.
AGGAATTGAAAAAGATTAAAATAGAATAGGACTTTTATTTTGATATTTCTATTTGTGTTATTTTAGTATATTAGGTTTCAACTTAGTAATTGCTTTCGCTTAAAATTTCTATTTGATAATAGTTGGTTTATGTAAGCCCAGAAAACTAATAATTGAACTAATTGGGGAACATAAGCCAATTAAATGACTTTGATTTTGAGGCACTCAGAATAAGTAAGATAGGATACCTAGGGACAAGATTAAGATCAAGGAAGTTCTCGTAGTCGCAAATTTTCCTAATGTATCCCTTGAGGAATTAACTTCACTACCCATAAATTGCAAAGTGGAATTTGCCATTGAGGCCCTTCCAAGAGCAAACCCCAATATCTAAGGAACTACATAGGATGGCATAAGCATAACTTAAGGAATAGTTGTAGGAACTAATTGAAAGCAAGTTTATTTGACCAAGTCCATCTCCTTAGGGACTTTAGTATTTCTTTGTAAAGACAAATTATGGAACTATGAGGACATGTATGGACTACTAGGCTTAAATAATGTTATGATTAAGAATGAATACTCCTTACACAAAATAGAGAAACCCTTTGATCAATTATAAGGATCTCGAGTTTTGTAAGTATGAGTTTTGGCTAGACAGAGCAACCTTTTTGGGTCATGTCGTTTCTGGAGATAGAATTATGGTTGATTTATCTAAGATTGAAGTGGTGCTAGAATGGAAAAGACCAGAGATAATGACCAAGATGAGAAGTTTCTTGAGTTTAGCAAGCTATTACATGAGGTTTGTGCAGGATTTTTTAAAATAGTTGCCCTATTGTTTGGTCTAACTTAAAAAAGACTTCATTTAAGTAGATTGATAAGTTTGAACTTAGTTTTCAAGAGTTTAAGAAAAGGTTAACCTCGGTACCAATATTAGCCCTACTTAAGGGTACAAAGGATTTTGTAGTGTATACTAATGCTTCTCAAGAAAGATTGTCATGTGTTCTGATGCAAAATGGTAAAGTAATAATGTATGTCTCAAGAAAGTTGAAACCTTAAGAGCAAAACTACACTACTCATGACTTAGAGTTAGTTGAAATTATTTTTGCCTAAGGGAAATGGAGACATTACTTATATGGGGCAAGCTTTATAGTGTACACTGACTACAAGAGCCTAAAGTATCTTTTCACACAAAAAGACTTAAATATGAGGCAATGTCATTAGATGGAGTTCTTAAAGGATTATGACTACTTAATTCAGTATCACTTAGGGAAGAATAATGTAGTAGTTGGCGTACCCAGTTGTAAGGCATAAGTAGCTAATCTTGCAATTTCAGGTTAAGGACTAAAGCTTATGGTATTGTATACCAATATCACCTTGTGGCTAAACGTTCATTAGAGGATTAGGGATGCACAAGGAGGAGACAAGAATCTATAAAGGTTTAAGATGAACACAATGGACACCCTTAACACCAAGTTTGAAATGGATCAAGATGGGACTTTATTACATGGGAAAAGGATCTATGTACTTGGGAACATGAAATTAAAGACGAAAATTTTAGATAAAGTTCATGAGTCAAAGAATACGATCTATCCTGGTGGTAACAAGATATATAAAGATCTAAAGAAATACTATTGGTGGATCAACATGAAAAAAAGAGATCACTGACTATGTTCGAAACTGTCTTACTTGCCAGCAAGTTAAAGCAAAGCACCAAAAACCAGCTAGGCTACTACAACCCCTAAAAGTGCCTATGTGGAAGTAGGAGATGATCACTATGGACTTCACCATGGAGTTACCTACAACAAAAGAAGGTGACAATAGTATTTGGGTGATAGTTGACAGACTAACAAAATTAGCTCATTTCATGTCTGTCAAGGTTATCTATACGATAAAGACACTAGTGTGAATTTATATTGATCAAATCAATAAGCTATATAGGTACCCATCAATATAGTATCCGTTCAAGACCAAGTTTATCTCTAGACTTTGGAGCAACTGCATGAGAGTTTAGGAACGAAACTATAATTTAGTATGCCACACATCCACAATCAGATGGTCAGTCAAAGTGAACTATTAAGCTTTTAGAAGATATGCTCCGAGCTAGCATATTAGATTTTAGGGAAGGCTAGATTAAGCATCTTCCACTAATTGAGTTTGCCTATAATAATAGCTATCAATCGAGTATCCAGAAGGCAACTTATGAGGCTTTCCATGGAAGAAAATGCTGATCACCATTACATTGGGACATGGATGAGTATCGTGCGCCAACTACAATTGAGAACCAGAGAGCAATTAGAACAAAAATAATTCAAGAAGCTATTGATGAATTTCATTCAATCAAGTAAAGACTGAAAACTATGCAAGTCGACAAAAGAGCTACGCAGATAATAGGAGAAGAGAACTAGAATTTAGTGTTGGAGATATGGTCTTTTTAAATGTGTCACCAAGAAAGGGGTTTATAAGGATTAGCAAAGGAGGAAAGGTGAGCCCTCGGAATGTTGGCCTTTTTGAGATAGTGGAAAGGATCAATGCAGTAGCCTATTGAATTCTCTTACCACTGAACCTTACAAGGATACATAACATCTTCCACGTGTCACAACTAAAGAAGTACCACCCAAACCCCTCATGTATCATTAAGCATGAGGATTTGCAGCTTTAGAAGGATCTGACGTACAAAGAGAAACCAAATCAAATTTTAGATCAAAAAGTACAACAGCTGCATTCTAAAGAGATTCTCGTAGTAAGGATTTTTTGGAGGAACCATAACATAGAGGAAAAATGTGGGGAAATGAGGAGGAAATGCAAAAATACCATGCAGAACTTTTCTCTAACTCAGGTTAAAATTTGGGGACCACATTCCTTTAAGGGGGTGAGATGTAATACCTTAGAATTTCTTTCATATTTAATTAATTATTTTATACTATATTTATTTTTATTTTATTTTACTTATTTATTATATTAGTTAGAATATGAAAAATATATATATGTGTGTGTATATATATTTAGCACAAGATTTATCTCTTGGTTAAATAGTGAGAATTACTACTTAAGGTCATAAATATTTATATATATATATAAATATATATGTATATATTAAATATTTCTATTTTTAGAAAAATAAGTTATATTTTTCTTATACTAATATTATATTGTTACTAAGAATTGATCATTGAGACTTTAGGAATCGATAAAAAAAAAAAAAACAGACACTAAAATTTTAATAGAATTATCCTAACTTTAAAAGAAAATAATGAAAGACCTAATTGAACTAAATTACTTCTTTTAGTTATATATAAGGATATAAGTCTTACACTCTGAAACCCTAGCCAAATATTCGGATTTCAACAAAAAAAATAGGGGGGAGAGAGGAAAGAAAGAGAAAGAGAGAAGAAAACGGCAAAAGAAGAAGAAAACCGAGGGCTAGCGACGGTAGATCTTCATCATAAAAAATTTAGGCCTTGGTAAAGAATTTATCATGCATCCTATGTTTTATTTGATTAAATCTTTTCTCGTATGTTGACAATTTAAGCTATTAATGGGCATTAGATTAACCTACCATATATTCCCATGGATTTTGTGCTAAGATATCATGAGTAGGAAAATTATTCAATATGCTTACTGCCACATATATTAGATAGACTTATGAGCAATTGGTTGAGAAATAGGTGGATAAATTAGATTGTCCTTTAACCCCACTTGCTTAGAATTTCTTTGCCACGGTGAGAATCATGATTATGGTGGCTGTAAGATATCTTTCACCCATAAATATGCCAAACCTTAAGAATTCTAGTATTTATTGAAAAAAAAACATGTGAAAAGTGGGAAGGAAATTACCAGGTAATGCTTACCTGCCATGGAATTGTCATGAGGTTAGTGACCCACACACAGTTGGATTTCATTTGATGATTGATAGTACTTTTATCATCTTCCTATGGGGCTCCCCTATTTTATTGTTATTACTGTAGAGAAGATGTGTGGCACCCCCTCTCGGGACAACACCTAAGCTAAGGCGCCACTCAGTTTAGTCTTAAATCTCACTTCATGTCTTAATATTTTGCCCATCGCAAACAATAGGCCCATAAAAATTTCTCTTCAAATCCTTCAAGAACTGCTCAATATTTTAATTTTATATATCCTAGGCATAATATCTAATATGTATCATCAACAAATATATACAATCCACAATCCTTCATGGTCATTCATGACATATCACAACATCTTCAAACTAACTTAACATACATGGAATCCTAAATATGCAACCACAAGTTTAATTCATTACAAAATACATTCAAGCTTTAGGACCTCGTTCTCCGTATGCACCTATGTGACAGAAATCAAACAATTGGGGGGGAGGGGGGTAAGTCCTAAGGACTTAGTGAGAGAAAAGAGAGTTGTAAGATTTAAAAAAAAAGGTTAATGAGGAATGACTATCAATGAACAATCGGATGACAAGAAGGTCAGTATAAATCAACAACGTACATAATACACATGAAATTGAATTTAATAGACTATTGGTCATTTCGTCCTTATTACTCCTAGATCAAATCATAATTATTAGCACCAAGCATCGATATAGTATAACATGAATTTCCCTAGCGCTCCATTAATTAAGCACTTAGCTCGATGGGTAATAATTTATTTTATGGCATGAATGACCGCATGGCAAATCCCAACACTCACAGTTCACTACCTCCAACTACCTATAAGTTAGGATTTTAAATGGGTACTAGCCGAAACGACCTGTGTCCATCGATCCGTTCTGCCTGAACATCTTTCAGACCTAACCCCAAGCCCAAAACCCCCCGTGGGGTCCTTCTGGGTAAAAGTTGCCCATGGCATCCTATGGGTTCGAAAGACATAATGCCAGTAGATAAGAATTCAAGTTTTAAAGTAATAACCACAAGTATAACCAAGTGAAGTCTGGAAAAAGTCTAGTATTGAAATCTAGAGGTGCTAAAGGGGACAGACTTAAGATGAGCCCCCACTGGACTGTCCTGTCAACTAGTGTGCCTCTTTGCTCTGCACAGCACACATTTTATAGTACTAACTGAACAAGACATTTAAAAAAAGTCAAGAATATAGCAAAGCACAAGTTTGGAACAATCAACATACATAATATATGGGCAGCAAAGCCCTTTTGGGTTGCAAAATGAATTAATATGTAATATAGGGTCAACTGGCAAGGCGTTAGGTATAAGGGACAAGAAAAGAATAATATAATAGGAGTTCTAGACAACAGAACAGAAACACGCAGTGTATACTAACAGAAACAAGAATTTATGAACATACCCTCACAAGGGTTCACAATAATACAGATACCATATAAACACCGAGATTTCAAAAACTATATGGATTTCAAGAAAAATTGTATAGTCAACACAGGACATAAACCCTCACAGAGGTTATCACAACAATATATACTTATAACTAAGGCCAAAATGGCAGACCTTCATAGAGGTGCAACAAATATCAATTAAGCTTAAACAAAGCAAGTACCAGTTAGTAGACCCTCACCTCTGTTGTCATAGAAAATGTAACCAAAGTTAGCAGTTTACTAGTCCTCGAGACCTACTTTCTCATCACCTAACCAAAAGGGTAGGCATATAATCAAAATCTCCATTCAACTCTAATAATCCTTAAATAATTACAATTAAACCACTAATAGTCCAAAATCACTAATTAACCAATTAATTGGATAGGTTTAATAGAGTCGATTATTTCTAAAATAGTCTCAATTTCATATCAAGTCTAATAACTTAGCATAAATTTGTTCTTAATTACATAAGTAACCTTATATCAGTATCCCAAATCAAAATAAACAATCCAATTTCTATCAATTGGTTCCAAATCCATAAAATCCACAAGTTAGGGTTTCAAATTCTTCAATTAACTCAATAAATCCCAAGGTTATCATTTTAATTTGAATCTGTGTTCACTAACTCACATATATAACCCATGTATGTCACATGCAATTCCAAATCATACATCACTTCATCATTCTCCTGCCATATTACAAGATTCAAAAATGTTTAAACGATATAAAATGGTACAAAAACCTTAATCCTTAAATCCTCTATTACGCAAATTTGATTATCGAGGCCATAGAATCATGAACCAGGAGTACTACTGTGATCGTTGCATCAAGTAGAAAAAACTATCTTCTGCTCGATGGTCTCCGATCACCATCACCAGAATTACTCACAATCACTACTGTTTTGCTCATCTCAGCAAAGCAAACCTAATGCCCAAAATAAGTTCACCAACCACCACTAAGAAGGCTATCAAACGAAGCCTCAAAGTGGCTGTACCACCGTACACTGCCATATCAGTTTCTTTCAGTTCTTTCATCACCATCGTGTCAATCTTCAACCTAAGACCACCCTTACAATCCTTTAGTTGAGCTCTACCAAAAACACTGCCCAGAACCCTTTCACCGTCACCCATCAAGCTCCATCATGGCTATTTCTTGGATCATCGCTACTTCGCCGTCTACCAGTGATTCTCATTGCATGTGTACCGTTCTACTCCTAAAAATATGGGGAGTGTTTTAACTGGTTTGAATTTTTGTTTCAAGGGATGGCTAGAGGTGATCACCGATGATGGGCAAAGGTGGTGACACGGTGAAAAGAAAAGGAAGGTGAAAAATGAAATGGAAAAAATGAACAAAAAAATGTTTTTTATAAAATTTAATTTTTTTGCAATTGCAATTTAGCCATCAATTTAATATAAGTTATTCAATTAAGTCCTCCTAGTTTATGGAAACATGATCTTGACCCTAGTTGACTAGAGTGCTTCCATGCAAACCCCTAAGCTGTCAAGAGTGGCTCAATTAATTCCTATTTATTTGCCAATCGACCCCCAAACTCTTGAATCCTAGGAAATCAAGTCCTCTTTATGATAAATTGGCCCCAAGAAATCTAGAAAATAAGAAGAAGAAGAAGAAGAATTAAATTTTCATCAAATTTAAAATGATAAAAATTTATATTCTATTAATCATCAAATTTTAGGGTGTCACAAGATGTATTAAGTTTTGGCTGTTTGATAGCCTTTTGATGAGTTTAGTAACTATATGTGATGTATAAAATACATATATATATGTATTCTAATAGAAATTTTAGAATTTATTTACAATTAATCCTAAAAATTGTTTAGTTAAATCCTAGTTATTATATAAGAAAAATGAGATGTTATACAACAATGCTATGTGTTGGACTCTTGATAAGTTTGCTAATCATATGTGTTGTATATATATATATATACATATAAAGGTATTTTAGTAGAAATTTTAGGATATGTTTACAATTGAATTCTACTAATAGTTTGAGTTAAACGTTAGTTGGTATATAAAACAAAACGAGAGGAATTTAACTTTTATAGTTTTATAAGAGACATAATGTTGTGAATAAAACAAGTTAGAGTACAATTGAAGTTCTATGATTAGATATTGATTAAGTTAAATAATATTAATATTTAAGTAGGTGATCAAGGACTTGACACGACATAAGCTATTCTTGATCCTACCGTTACATATGAAGGTATTTTAGTAGAAATTTTAGGATATATTTACAATTGAATTCTACTAATAGTTTGAGTTAAACGTTAGTTGGTATATAAAACAAAAAGAGAGGAATTTAACTTTTATAGTCTTATAAGAGACATAATGTTGTGAATAAAACAAGTTAGAGTACAATTGAAGTTCCATGATTAGATATTGATTAAGTTTAATAATATTAATATTTAAATAGGTGATCAAGGACTAGACACGACATAAGCTATTCTTGATCCTACCGATAAGTATGATGAGTGCTTAAACTTATATATATTATATAGTATTTTTTTTAAAAAAATCCAGAAAGATATATGCTATGTAATCCATTGACAACTTTTTTATTTTACACTAAACTATATATATGCATTCCCCTACGCACAAAAAGAAAAATTTTTCTTATTTTATTTCTAGATGAAAGAAAACATGTGTTTTTATAATTTTTAATGCTTATAGACTAACAATTAAATTTGATGATCAATTGATTGACTAAATTTTCTGTTACCACTACTACTATTATTACTGTTAGTTAGATCTAATTTGGTTTAGGTATATGAGGGACTTCACCAAGCAGCAAAGGGCTTGTCAATTGAACCCCAGGCTCCCATGCCTTAATCCCCCAATGCATAACAAAAGTCATTTGTGGCTGAGGTGGGTTGTAAGATTTTCCAAAGACTTAGACTCAAGCACTATTTTTATAAGGTTGCACCTTACTAGAGCAATAAGGGACTGTTATGGTGGGAGTCATAAAGTTGGCTGGCTACAGCAAACACTGTGTGATCATCGCATTTAATTTGTTAGTCTATGAAAATATTTATTAAAATCTTGTTTCATTACTGCTTGACTATTTATTGTTTTCTACTAATATTCTTCTTAAATATTTTGACTGAATTATTCATGTTAAATTCATGAATTCACCTTGTACACACTTGGCATTCTCTGTGTCTTTTGCTTATACTCTTTTTTTTGTTTAACTTCCATCTAGCAGACCTAGATTATGGCCCTAATGTGGATGTAGATCACAGTTATGATGAGAATCGAGACGGAAGGCTTAGTTTGGACACTGTAGTGGACTAGTTTATTTCTTATTAGTTTTGTTATTTTATGGATATTATTCATTAGTTGAGGTTAAGTGTTGGCACTTTAAGCTTTTATGTTACAAGACTACCTTGAATTAATTTGAGTGCCTTGAATTCTTTAGTCTAGCGTCATGATTTTAGATAGCTTAAATCTTTTTTTTTTTTGGATTAAGTTTCACACTTCAGTACTAGATTATATGGTTTGACCTTTGGGAGCAACAAAAGTGGGGGTTCGGGCTCCCCCATTGGGGCTACTCTATTCCCTTCTACAATCCTAAGCTAGATTGCAAATGCCCCTAGAGAGTCATCTTAGCCTCATCAAAATTGAAGGGAAAGAGGCCCGTGGAGGCTAACGCCCCAAACCTTGCCATGAAGTCTTGAGGTTCCAGGATTAGAAACACCCTCAGCCATTTCTTCAAGAAACTGACTGAGTGCATAGCTATAATAGCTCCCCAGGCACGTATATATATACTCCAATTTCCAACATGTTGTATTTCCTACCATGGTTCGTAGGGACAATCACAATGACTAGAATAGAGGGTAAGGTTCCAATTCCATTGCAATGTCGTAGAACGATCGTGGACATTCTGCATAATTTTGTTGATTATTTAAAAAATTCAAATAAATTATAAAAAATATGAAAACATTTAAAATTCTATTTCTTGATTATATAAAATAATTAGCATGATTTTAGGTATCACAAATTAAGTTACAGACTATATTAGTTTATCGAAACTCATAAATATTAAAAATATAATTGTACAACATAATAAAAATAAAGATAATTACAATAAAATTAATTTATTATTAATACCATGATTCTGCCAATTTCAATAAAATTACAGTAAAAGCTATTGGCCATTCCAAATTCCTATTTCCAAGTCCACCTCTCTAACCATCTGTCCCAATCCACCAATCAATCCATAACCAATTGTATAAGTCAACAGCATCAAAATCAAAGAGATGAACTCGGAGTCGCCTATTTCATGGTGGCCCCACCACCCATGGCGGTATCATCACCAGTAACAGCGTCAAGAAAAACGCCAACGCAAAATACCCTACCACCGTTATCATCATCAACCCCGTCTTTCCTACTTCCCTTATCCCTGTGGAAGACTAGATAAAGGTAGTCACCGGCGATGTCCCCAACAAAGACCCCCGACAATGGACGACACATCCACCAGGAAAGCAAAATACTGGCCCTCAAAGCCTCCCAGAAAATAGCCTAGAAAAGTGACCAAAGCCTTCTAAAAATGGCCTTTTCGATCTATTTTCACCTTCCCGCTTTGTCCTGCCACGAAAAACCAATTTAGCATAGTAGATTGATGTTCTGGCGATAAATCGGCCAATTTTCCCATTCTAAACACAACCCTAATTTACACAAGTGCAATGGAACGCCGTTAGCTGATCTGGTTCCAATCTGGCCGTTTTGGCTAAAAAATTGCCAATCTGGAGAACCACGCTTCCTACATGTCTTTACTAGATACAACATTCTCAAAAGAGACTCCCTCCATCGATTGTGCTAGGAGATTCTCAACGCCTAACTACTCCCCCGAGATATCAATGACATAATGAAGATCTCCAGGTCAAACACAATACAAATTTTTTGTACTATCATAATCTAATATTTATCTTGCAATTTTTTTCACCTTTATTATAAGTTGTCATGCTAATTTCATTCCTATGATTTTATCGATGCCCCAACTAGCGTACACCATGCTTTGACGATACATGGTGGCAATGTACGATTGAAGGAAATAAGCTAAGCTTAGCGAAGACCTTAACGGTCAATCTATTTATTCACTTTGCCAAAATGTTTTCAAAGCTAAATCACTCCAATCAAGAGTGCATGAGCTAACTACCAAGCTCTCAATTTGACCGACCTCAAAGATGTACTAGAAGACTATTAAGGAGAAGACTCATCTAACTACTGAGGTTGGAAAGCTACAAAAGAAGGTTTTGAGGCTCTATAAGGAGGTCCAAGCAACTGAGGCGAAGATAAGAAAAGGAGGTCGTGCTCCAAAAGATGTAAGCTTCTTTCAACTCTAAGCTTTCAGAAGAGCAAAAGTCTATAGCTGTTGCTTTTATCAAGTTTCACAACTTTTAGAAAAGCCCCCCCCCCCCATTAATTGGGTGGGGAGTACTTGAAGAAAAGCTTCTACAAGATTCAAATCCCTTAGCCAATTATAAATACTTGGGATCAACTTTGATGAATTAAGCCTAGATTTCACACTTTGCAATGACCTAAAGCCTTTTTCTAACTCTAAAAGTGAAGAAGAAGAGATAGCTATACCTAGGGAATATAGCTTTGCGTTTGACGTAGTAGATGAGTTTATCAAAGAGTGGGCAGCCAAGAAGGCCCCAAAAAGAAAGTGTTAAATCATCCAACTCCAAATAAGTTAAGACCTCCAACCCACAACCAACCCTGGCACCAAAAGAGAGATCATAGATATTATAAGCTCATTGACTATAATAGGTGCTAGGATCTATGTACTTCAAAATTTATTTTCAATGAACATTTCCTTTCTCATTTTTTGTTCACTGTCATCATTTCTTGTGCATATTTTCCTAACCCCCCCCTCCACTTATTGGGAAATGGTGCTTGCAAGCAAAATTTGCCAGTAAGTGGTGTATGTTTGAAATAACTACGTCAATCTCAATCAATTTAACATAAGAATTGTGAGGTAAAATGCACCTATTTCTAATCTGAAATGTTGACAAAATTCCTAGAAGTATAAAATGGTAATGGAGTTTGATGTTTGTTTCTTTACCATTGGCCCAAAGGCAGGAAAGCAGATTGATGTGAACAAGACCTGAGTGACCATTCTCATTGAAGAATCCAGTACGCGTCGATCACATGTTAAATTTATTACTCCAAGTGGCCATTCTCATTAGCGAATCTGACACACCTATTCATGTTAAATTTATAGTTTTGGATGACTATTCTCATTTAGGTGTTCGTATCATGTGTCATAATATGATAATTATTGTAGATCGAGCATTTATCGATGTGGTCGAGTAATTGAGATAGACTTATCATTGCATAAAATGATTATGTGAAGTTAGCAAACCTAATTGTCATTCACAAGCTAAATGTTAGGCTTCAAATCAGCCTTGATGAAATGTGTTCTTGTGAAACCAATTTGAAAATGTGGCACCTTTTAAGCAGGAATTCTAGCACTAGTTGCCTTGTGTTGGTTATTGCTATATATCATCTCAAACTTTTATTATAAGCATGTTATTATTGAGTGTTGTGGAATACATTCCATTACCATAAGACAAGGTCAAGATAATACTAATAGGATAGAGCATTTTATTGAGATGAAAGTCATTATAGATCTTACTTGCTTGTGAGACATACAAAAATGCAAAAATCATCAAAAATTGAGTCAATGGTTCTTTAACAAAGCTATTACTTACCTTCTAAATTCCTGTGGACACTATTTAGCGGTGGGTTTATTTCTTAAACATTCTCTTCTTGCAATCATTCTTGTTAGGGTAGACTAACTCGCTATCGTGGCAAAGAGTAAGTGCTAGTTCTTTGTACCTTCTCGCATCAGCAAAAATGGTGTAGCATTTTCAAGTTTCCTCAATGTTACATAACATTTCCCCTATTTCCATGGAGGTCTGTAACATCACTTTTTGTGGTAGGTTGAAACTACCACTTAAAACTCATTCAATGTTGGATGTCCAAAGATGACACTATATGCAAAAGGTATGTCAACAATCAAACATGTCACCATAAAGGTCCTCTTTAATGTTGTCCCTAGCAATGTAGATAGTTAAATGGAAACAATTTTGGTGATCATAGATACCCTAAATTCCACTAAAGGAGTTCTAATTGGCTTGAACTAAAGCTTACTCATGTCCATGATTCTAAAAGCCATGAGGAAAATGATGTTAGCCAAGCTTTCATTATCAACTAGTACTTTTTTGACTGAGTAGTTGGTGACCTCAAGTATGACCACCATAGGGCAATCAGCTTGCATATCGTAGTGATGAAGAAGTAAATGTTGTAAATCTTCATTAGTGAAAGAAATAGAGCTTGTGGAGGCATGAAAGATACCTTGCTTTCTTCTATCAATTGTTTTCGTACCTAGTTTCTGAAGGACCTAAACTAACTAACTAACTAACTCTCTCTCTCTCTCTCTCTCTCTCTCTCTCTCTCTCTCTCTCTCTCACACACACACACACACACACATACAGTTATCTTGCCTCACTGCCACAAATCTATCAAGGCATCTCCATTGAATGAGATGCTCAATTTTGTCGCCAAGCTAAAAGCAATCTTCGAAGTTATGGCCCTTTTGGCAATGAAAAGCACAACATTTCCTTGAATATTTAGTCTTGAGTTGCTGTAGCAACTTCCATAGTATCTTGAAAAATATCATCATCCTAAATAGCCATCAAAACCTCCTTCTTTGTGGAGTTAAGAGGTGCATAGCGATGAAATATCTTAATTAGCAATGCGCTCTTTCCTTCTATTATTTTTCATCCCTATCTCCATTTTTAGATTTGACGTTCTTATCTGGATTCATACTTCCAAATTTCATTATTCATTTCTTCTTTTGTCATATACTTATTGGCCACATCGACAAGGTGTTCCATGGTTTGAGGCCTTTCTCAGATAAGGGCATTAGCATAGTCTTTGTGCTGTAAACTTAGCAAATGAACATCAACAAGAAAATCAATCAGTAGGTTGTGGATCTTCAAAACTTCATTATTGAATCATGTAAAGAATTCTCTTGAAAACATGTAACGCCCCAATTCATAGATACAAAAATTTTATTAGATTTTGAAATTTACAAATTGAATTAGAATATTAAAATTTAAAAATAATAACAATGATAACAACAAGCCTCAATTAAATTGAAATAGGCCCTGAGAAAATCATACCTAAATTAATTAGGTCTTAATGGGACATTAAGAAATTGGAAAATGGAAAAATTAACAAAATGGGGCTTGATTGCAAAAATTATCCAATAGGTTAATGTGTAAATAAGAGAGCTCGAGAAGCTAATTGAAAATTTAGGGGTGAATGTCAAGCACTTAGAAGTTGGAGGATCGAATTGCAAACAGCGGGAAAGTTTTAGGGGTTGTAATTTTGAAAAATCCAATTCCATAAAAAGCTCCCCTTCGTCTTTTTTCCTAATTCCACCATTGAGCCCTACCCCTCTCTTTCACCACATCTCAGATATTCATGATCAACGCCCAAAATTAAATCGAACATCAACTTCCCCAGGAAGAAAAGAACACATTAATACCAAATTTTCCTTGACCCAACTAGCAGAATGCCAAGAATTGTTGGGCAAATAGAAAATCACAATGAGACGCTACCGTTCTAGCAACTGAAGCTCATGACTAAGGGGTTTGTTGTGATGGGCTCAGCTAGAGAAACACGACAATACCCTCAATTTCAAATTTGGACCATCGAAGAAAGAGAAATCAATGTGGCAGCATTAAAAAAGACAATGGTGGCAAATAGCTATTTTTTGAAAAATTAGCTGGCCAAACGATATCCAATCACAAAATTAGATTGAGGGTTTTGATCAACATAGCAACACATATCTTTTGGCAATGGCCAAACCAAGTTTCAATGATGGCATGCGTCAAAGCTCCAATTACTGACCACTAGTTTTATTGGGGCAGTGATTTGGGTGCATGGAGGCTGCTATCAAGCGGTGATTTGGCCTCGAATGTGATCAATTGGGTAATACTTCTGTTGAACGATTAAATTAATTCCTAAATTTAATTTGGTTAACTTGTTAAGCCAATCTTGACATGAATATCTATTAATTGGACCAAATTACGCAATCGTACCATTTGTTAAGTTAATTGATGTAATTGAGAGGTTTAAATTATGAAATGTTTATAATGGTTAATTATTATTATTAGCATGAAAAATATGTGAAATCTATACGGATGACTAAATTTATTAGTTACGGATTGAGAATATTAATTTAAATATTAATAATGAAGGTGAATATCAGCCCAAAATTGATAAAATATTTAATTTGTGAGATTTGACCAAATCAACATGCTTGGAAAGTTGAATGGTAAATTAAATTCGGGATAAAATCCTTGATTGCCTAAACAAACTAGATGTGTAGCGAAGCTAGTAACATAAATTAGGTGATCAAGGAAAATAGACATGCATCTAGGAACTTAGATACAAAGATTGAGATAGAACAGTAATCAATAGAATAAGTGGGCTAGCGTAATTAGAACATGTAAATAGCCGTGAGTACTATTAGTAAATGTTATACTATAGTACCAAAACTTATTTTGCATTTTATTGAAAATAGGTGATGATGGTTCGAACCTCCCTAATTAGTAAAGGACATCAGGTGTGGTCGTTAAGACTATGGGCATGTTACAGCCATACCCTTTTCTAAGAAAATGATCATATTTGTTATTTGTAAATCACGACTTGTCTATTTATGTGTGCCTATTAGCAACCATTCTAATGCTCAAAACTTCCTGTTGTATTTACAAACTTGTGTCCCATATAACCCTCAGCCTTGCAGGTTGACCCCATATATGTTATTGACAGTCTTGTTGACCAATTTCCTTTATCATGTTTTAGAGTGTTTGTTCTACATTTTATTGGAATGGCCTTACCAACCAATATGTTATGTGATTTGCACCATTTTTTTTTTAACGTTCTGATATGTTCATGATTAGTGATTTTGAAATTTGTTTTTGCTGTTGACATTATGTTATGTTACTCTTGGAAATGCCTTTGGGAAGCTTGTTACTCATAGGGACGCCATGGAAAGTTAGGCCTAGACTTAGTTCGGAAAGACAATCAAGCAAAACAGACAAGCAGTGACTGATTTTCCGACTAGTACCCACTCACGATCCTGACTTATAGGTAATTAGAGATAGTTGTCTATATGTCATGGGATCGGCCCGCAACCGGCCATGCAACATGCCAATTTTATTATGCCAAGCTGATCATTCGTGAAATAAAGAGATAAGAAAGTTGTTATGATATGTTCTATTTCTGATATATTCTGATATAATATGTTCTAGGAGTAATAAGGTTGGATTTGGCCAACAGCTCTGTTAAGTTATTAAAAATTAATTTCTGTTATGTAATCCCTTGCCATGTTGTATCTCCACTATTATATGTATCATCCATTCGAATTCCTTTTTTGTCAACGTGATATTTGTGAATTTTGATTCATTTGGTCATTTTTATTTTTCTTTGCCAGCTATATATCGATTTTGTTATGACCCGTTATTAGTTCTTCACCCTATATGTTTGATGACCGTTATTCACCTCACTAAGTCCTTAGGACTTATACCTATTTCTTGTTATCAATTCTTTTTCCCATATAGGAATTACAAAGTAGCAAGTGGACCATCGTAGGCTACATTAGAGTATATAGTTTTTGTTACTGGCTTTCAAATGTACAGAATCTAGACTTGTTATGTAAAGTGCTATACATACATAATTTGAAGCTTGTGATGCCATGTGGATGCTTATGCTTATGAGGGTTTGATACTAGTGACGATTTTGGACTTAAGCCTATTACATACTTTTGGTATGTGTAAGTAAACTCAACATTTTGGCATGCACCTATTCAAGTTGCTACGACTTTGGTGCTAGTGATATTGTAAATTTTGTCTTCAATTATATCATTTAAGTTTCTATGAATAGTATCCCGAGTCTAGTCCTTGCAAAGTTTGGGAATGTAAGCTTGAAATTGATTCAACATATATAAATGTTTTGTGTACATATGAGTTTGAAGCTAGTGTTGTTATGGAATGTGACATAGCAGAATGTAATAGTAAATTGGAATGAGTAGTTTTTGGGTTGTTATTGGATCATTTAAATTGAAAAATTTTTAGGGTGCCTATTTTGTTTGAATTTTGTGAATAAGATTGAATTAGCACCTCAACCCAAAGCAGGAATCTCCTAGGTTGAGTGCTACAAAACATCCCTGTTATTTGCTTAACAGAGTGAAGATAGGTGTAGGGAAGTTCAAACAACTAGAGAAACTTATTGCAAAGTTGACCATAGTAAAAAATGGATCTTGGCTCAACTTGACAAACCAGTCTAGTGCAATACCTTGAAAAGTTAAGACAAGGACCTTTCCACGTATGTTGAGCCCATGGAGTTGCATGATATGCTCAAACTATAAGAAGTGCTTGTTAAGGTCCATAGAGCCATCACAACAAGGTAGGCCAATGGAGATATTGCTATCATGTTTTTTTTGTCCATATTTTTTTACATAAAAGAATATTCTTTTTCTTTTCTTCTTTCTTTGTTCTAAACCTAGTGAGAAACAATCTAATTAACGCCTAGAAAGGTCTTTCAATCTCTTATTAGTTGCCAGACCTAATTGGAGACCTCATCTCGCTCATAGGTCTCCATTGGATGGTAGAGCCTGCTGAACTACCCTCACTTTCTATCTGATATGTTGCACTATGGGGCACTATGTAGTTTAAAGATCTCTTGAACAAAGTCCACCTCCTCTTCACATTTGTATGCTAGAAATGGGTGATCTCCATTCTATCATAGTGGTTCAATAGTTGTGTTTTGACGGGGTTCTAATTTTATTGTCTTGTTACAACGGTCAAGTAATGGGACTTGGTATATGTTCGTTTTGGACAAGTGTGTTGGGAAAAACCATGCACCTCTTGTCCATCATTTTCAAGTCGCAAACTCTATTTTCACACAAACAACACCAATTGAAGAAGTATATTTTCGTAAAGGTGGCATTTAAGTGGATGTTTGCAGAGAAAACACTGGATCAAGATGGATCTTCAAAGTAGTCCAAGGTTGAAGTTCAATAAGAATTGCACGGGCAGAACCTACAATCACAATTAGCGCGTTAGGCTCGTTAAGGCCACTCCTAACTAAAACCCTTCAGTACTTTAGTCAATACAAGCTTAGAAAGACGAATATATAAAGTAGCCAAGAGTTTTTAGTGTATAAAGTGCATACGTAGATAAGTGTTGAGTTGGGAAATATTATAAAGTCTTAACTTAGGTGAAATTATTATTGGACACAAATTAAAGGTTGTATTCAACCCCATCTCATAGGGCTATGGTCTTTTCTCATAATGTAGGTAGATAGTATGTCTCTTTTACCATGCATAGCACTAAAGCTCCACTACGCCAAAAAAAAAGACTACACCATCCAAAGTATGAAGGGAGCAAGGTGACTACTTACAACTAATGCAAAGAAAGAATATATGGGGAGCCCAAATAGACATTTAACACAACCACCAACACCATTAGGGTAGGTAGGCATTAGACCCCCAAGTCTAACATCATTTTTTGGGATCTCACATGTTGGTTCATAGAGCGTTTGATTGTAAAAGAGGTCAACAAACCCATTCTTAGCATTCCTTTTGCAAGAATCATCTTGTTACATCAAGAGATGAGGTTGAATCAAATGCTAAGCCACCAAGTTCTTGGGATCGACCTTTTACTTATAATACTCGTAATAGTGAGAAGACGAATTACTTACCATAGGTAGGTCCCTTTTTTTCACGAAAGAATTGAATATATAACTTACCTAGTCAAGAGCCAAGAGCGGTGCGGTGCTGCCCTCCGCACAAGATTTCCTCCGCTCCTGTTGGGTCGTAGAGTTCAAGAGGTGAAGAATGTCCACTCATAAAAATACTATCAACCATCAATTTTCAATTCTACTCATTATACAAAGAGATGAGAAAAATTATTTTATCACATGATGATGATTGACAGCTACTTAAGTTTTGTGTAAGGATTACGATCATAGAAATTGACATCATATATACAGACAGCACTATAGCTATAAGTGTTACAATAACAATAAAACAAACAGGCCTAAACCTGAACCCCTTTGGCAGTCAGCATAGCCTGCAAAGCCAAATTCTTCTCGTCAGCATCTCTGAATTTGGCTCTCCTCCCATGTCCTGAAACTCATGTCAAAAGATAATTAACGGTGGAAAGCACATTGCTTAGAATCAGCAACTCTTCAGCCATTTCCTAGTGTGAAATTAAGCAATAAAAAATACGAAGTACAAATCAGAAGACATGTAAAGAAATTCTGTTTTAATCTTGTCAGAACTGGAGCCTATCATGCAAACTGGTAGAGACGGGGGAATCAACAAGATAAAGGGAAAAAAAATTCCAGCTATTTGCTGGTAAAATTCCACAATAAGCAAAATAAGATTAAGGATTCCCTTGGAGACTGTTTTCGTGGGCAAAGAACACTACCAAAAAAGTGAAAAGATACCAAAGAGATGGCCAATTAAGCTGGGATACATAGAAAGCAATAAGTGATTTCCTTTATGTAGGGTGACACAGTTTCCATACATAAACAATCATAAGAGTTAAACAAACATGGTCAAACATTGGGGAAAGAAAAACAAGAAGCTTGGCATAATGCACATAAAATCAAGATTGTGGTGTATAGTATATGCAATTGAATAAATGAGAGAATTCAAGAAGATTTCTGATCACTAATTTGCTCTATCTTCCAGCATAACTGAAATTCTTTATCAGCATTAACCAGTGGAGATACTGTCCACCAATTGATTATTGTGTATCAATTAGTAATCATTTCGATTTAGCAAGCAAATTCAGGGGTATTCAGTAATTTTGTCAACTAGGGTTGTTCAGAAATATGCTAAAGATTTGTTAATCAGTACTTTTTTTTTCAGAATTTCATATTTTTCAGAGCGCTTTTCTTGTTTAGAATCAGTCAAGAATTTATTAGTAAAGTCTAATCCATGTTGAAGGACTTCCATAATACCCTGGTCTTTTCTGGTATCCAGTTATTTTTCGAACAGAATTATATTGAAGGCCTTGAGGAGATTCTAAGGCACTCTATTTTGGAGATTTCTATATTTTTTCCAAAATCTTCTTAATCATTTGTGTCTGAACCTTATTATCTTTCCAAACTCAAATTGAGGTTGGAAGGTCAATTTACGTGGTCTTTCAAGTTATTAGATCACTGCATAATGAATAAATTCAATTCTCACTCTGACTTAATGTTCACATAATCCTCATTTGTCATGCATATCAAAGTGATCTACATCTAAAATGGTGGTGAGTAATTTGTTTAGGCCCCACTCTTCAGCAACTATCCCCAAAAATAAACCATGAGAAAACAAATCAGTTAATTGACAAGAAAGTTAATATTCACCAGGTAGTATCCACTCAAAGTCCAACTCAAGCAACTTTTGAACGCTTTTCAATTGCATGGAAACTGCCAAACAAACAGGAGGAAGTGAAAAAAGTCAACACTGTGAAAAATGAGTTAACAAATCCCAGCACAGGGAATGCACACATGTTCATTTTTCGGAGGGTAAAAAAAACTTCTATAAGTGAAAATAAACAACTAGTCATCCACAAAAAATGAATAAATGCAAAATAGGTTTGTCAAGAATTAAATTTACAACATGGCCACCTAAAGAACTATCCTTTCCTATTTTACATCAATAATAAGGAAAAAACCACAGCCGCAATGCTGATACCAACATCAAACTTATACTTTTCCACATCATTATTCCATGTGTCTTCTTCCTAATTTATTGTTGCTAGTGTGGTCACATATGTTCCATGCTTACATTGTTAAGCACTTTCTGGACAAAAATGACTGTAAATCGCATTTGCAATCATTGCAGGTTAAGCTAATACCAATGTGGATCTTAAAAATCTATCTTTTGCATCCTTGTAGTTTATAAAAACGCTTGAAATTAATCCACTAATTTACTCAACGTCTCCTCAAATATCTTGACACTCAGGGCTTTCCAGCCAATCCCACTCTAGCTACCTTTTGCTAGCAGTCAAGATGGATGCCAAAATTAAGGCTACAACTTGGCTAAAATTAATATAGACTAAAACAAAATCCAAAAACTTGAACCTTTCCGGAATTAAATAGAAAACAGAAACAAAAACTAATGGAAAAGAAAAACTGTAAAAAGCAAAAAGAAAAAAGGAACGGAGCAAGACTTGCGGCCATTCAGGGGACATAGTTGCTTTCTCCAAGTGAATTTAGCTGCCAATATACTGCCCCTCTTGCAGAATAAAATACATCATAATGAAAAAGACTAGCCTTGGGCTTATCTAATTGAGATTCAGAAAGTATTGATGGTTGCAGGTTTGGTTAAGCTAATTTGGGCCATCTCATAAGTCCCCACATGTTTAATTTAGACTCATATACCGTCATGAATTTTGGATCTTTTTTTTATAATTTTGCAAATGCTTTTTCCTGCCATAAAATATAAATGCTCATAACTTATGTATGGCAAAGTCTTTTGTGTGGGCAAACATTGAAACATGAGCAGGTAAAGTGAAGTTAAATTAGATGAATACTGATTGGATGATTGTCGATGAAAGGTTGTGTTGTATATGTACAGCCTGCATGTCAATACCCTACCAGGCACATAAAACATTTAAATACCCAGGCCCAAACCTAATCCATATTTATTACGCCTAGACCCTTACCCAAACTGATTAAAAAAAAATATGTACAGCCTGCACGTCAATCAATGAAAGGATGTGTTAATGTGTCATATATGTACAGCCTGCATGCCAATACCCTCCCAAGCCCATAAAACATTTAAATACCTAGGCCCAGGCCCAAACCCAATCAATATTTATTACACTTGGACCCGTACTTAGACCCACTAAAAAAAATATATAATGGGTTACTAGGCAGCGCTTATACCCAAAAGCTACCCATATACCCTATACTCAAAAATTATTTATTACCCAAATACCAAATTTAACCAATTAACCCATAAATATTTCAAAATTAAATGTATGCTAGTGAATGGGACATACTTAATGCGTGTGCTTAAATTTTCAATATATGTAAGATTACAAATATTTATTAACTTTCATATACTTGTATAATTTTTCAGCTATTTACATATATTTACTTGAATATATTATATATAACACTATTTGAAAAAGAATTATAAATGGATGTCATTTTTTATTCTAAATTAAAATATTAATAGAAATTATGTTTCATAAGTAAAAAGAAAAAAGAAAGTACCTAGTATTTGTAGTATTAGTAGTATTATGATATACAAACATTCCTAAACTTAAGACGCTTGTGTACCGCATTTGAAATTAAAAAATTGAACATGAGATAACATGCCTACATCCCTTGATGCCCATTGTCACTAAAAATTTTGTGAATAATACTCAGTAATAACTTGTGAAATCACAATGGAAATTACATATTTAACAGCTTTATGCAAATAATAATAAGAAAAAATAATAATCATATAACCAAAAATATATTCAGCGAAATGAAGAAAGTACATTACGCAACGCGAATAACTAAAAAGTTTTTGTATATATTAACTAAATTAAATTAAATAATTAAACAAAATGTATACATAAAATTAAATTTGAAATGTTTTCTGTTTCGTGCAAAAAAGTGAATCTTAGTTTTAAGTTCTAGCATTTCGTCAAATAATATAGAAATTTGAGGATTAAAAATACAATATCCAAAATAAAGGATGAGTGGTTGGGGCGGCGGGGGCAGGGGGGGTGGGTTGCGGAAAGAGGGAGCATGGTCAAAACCCAACCTGAAGAACTTGGTTCGATCCACCCAATCCACAGACCCAATGGGTCTTGAATTGCGTAGGATGGGATAGAATGTAAGGTTTATTGTCCATGGTAATTTAGATATAGGTCTAATTGAGTCTATAGGTTAGTTCGATAGAGTAAATTTTAGGGTCTTATTTATTGGGTAATAAAGGACAGGCCGTGTACAGCATATTATCATCCTGAACTTTTGAAGGGAGATTAACTGCAACTGTAGATTATGCTACCATGTTGCCATCAATGGCATATATGTCAATGTTTTTGAAAAGGAATGATGGAAAGTCTGACATGCACCAAGTCACAGAAGTTTTTATCTTTATGAAGGGTTGAGTGAAGGGCTACCCTGAGTATAGAAAGTAAAAACAAGGGCATTGGCAACTTGATTGTTTCTCAATCAATTTGATACACCTTTCCTTGAGAATGAGTCCTGTATACAGAATGACATATTCTACTTTTAACTTTGCATGCATTCTTGTTGCATGGTAATGCCAAGTCCATTACTTTAATAAAAAATATTAGCATACTTAAATTTCTTGTCAAGTGCAATCTTTTTACAGAGCTTCAACCTCCAAGAAGGCAATGAAGGAAGTCATGAAGGGTTGAAGCAGTGACACTTAGTCGCTGGTCCCATTTGGATCTTATGTGAGAGAAAGATCGATACCCTCCCTCCTCTAGTTACTGATGGGCATATTTTGATGAAATGTTGTGGATGGGTGTTAAATGAAGATAATTTGTATACCTAAAATAGATCTTGCATTTTGTTAACCTACATTATGGAAGATGGGTATAATCTGTGAATGGCAATAACTTGGTTGGTTTTACTTGTCATAACAAATTAAAATCCACCCATGTAGATTCTGGAGGTATACTGTTTAGTGTTTTAAGAAACACACTTGTTGTACTTCTGCTAGAATCAAATCATTATCTTCCAAGGTAGAAAATGAGGTCTAGCACAGAATTCCTACTGGCAAATGAGTTTCCCTTAACTTCTCAAACCTAACCAGTTAACCCCATAACTGGGGCAAAGACATTGCACATAAGAATCTTTTGGTTTATAGAAAAGTTAAGGACTTCAATGTGAAAAGAATTCAATGAACTATATTAAGCTTGTACCTGAAAGTCATATGGCTGTATCCCTCTACCTAAAGATGCCAAATTCATATATCTTTCCCATTACAAATCAAATCCATATCAGCTGTAAATCCCAATCAAGGAGGCAAAACACTTCAGCGCAGTGTGGAAAAAGTGAAACACACCTGAAAACCAGTTGTAATGCTCTAATATGCTCAATCCAAATTCGTCCATCAAAAGATGGTCCCCAGTAAAGAGCACCTTCCTTGTTTTGTCAAGTAAACATACTGATCCCTGCCATTATACAGTATGCAATTCTGGCCATCAGAACTACAGCTGCAATATCTTAATGCAAGCTAAAATTAAGGACAAGGAAGCATGGTCAACAAAAGAGAGTATCATTAGCAACACACCACCAAGATGATCCAGTAGATCATCCAAAGGAAATTTATGCCACAACTTCATGAAAAGATCTACTCACTGCCGTATGGCCCGGGGTATGTATAAGTGCAACATCACTACCAAGGATCCATGGCCCACTCCCCTCCAGCTTGATCTCCACATCAGCTGTGGAATGACATTCCTGGTGATGTTATACTACTGAACTGTGTTAGAACTCTGAATCCAGAACCACTCACCACTCACTTAGAATTAAGCATGGACTTGCTACCAGATGTCAAAAAAGAAAAACGCTAACATGCAGCATAATTATCCAACAATTGATCAGATGCATGGCAGAAAAAAAATTCTCCAGAGAAAGATGAAAATGGACAGTGAGAAAGAAAAGTAGGATTTACGAAAATCATGTTGAGAAATTCCTTTTCTTAACATCTAAACTTCATTTTGGACTGACAAAGCAAAAAGTGCAAAGGTCTTAGAAAAGGCTAATTTAGAGATTCTATTGCAGAAATTGAAGAATCCTCTGATATCTAATAGCTGCCTATAATCCTCCACGATTTCAGAGCACAGTTATTTCATAGCTTGAGGTACCATATTGATGTTTATAAGAGAATAAGCAATCTAGAAATCAGCGCATCTTAAAAATGCAAAAACTTCAGAGGCAGCAATGACAACACGTATACAACATGAAGGGATGTACAAATTAAGAGAGGAACAATAATTGAATTTCATAAACATATTATAGCAACTCAAATGCCACAAATTCACAGAAAGTAAATCCTACTTTTACACTAATGTTAACTTGAGAAATCTGAACATGTTTCAATACATATTTAAATGAAATGAGTCAAACATCCACTGAGCAAGAAACCAAATTCATATCACATAAATCTGTTGAATCAATTACTATAAAAAGATTCAAATAAAAGTAGCAATTCAATATAATCAAATTCACTTAGAGTAAATAATAACCGTGTTGCAGGATTTGAAACCATTTACCCTCAGGGTTAAAATTTTAGTGCTTGCTCTTTTGTTGTACTCCTCATTTTTCCCAATACTGTATATTAGCATTTTGAATGTGACTTTCTAAATGAAATTCCTCTGAACCTTAAGCAGGACAATTCAGACACAATAATATTCCTCTGCTAAGAGGAATCACCTTCAATTCAAGGTGGAAAATCTCTGCATGCTGATGAAACAACTTAAGAATGCAATCATCGTTTTGAAAATCTATGGAAACAAGAAAACAAGCCTATTCTAGGGAGAATTTTCAAAAACAAATGATAAAAATATATTTCACTCATCTCCTATGCTACCTTTATTAAATATAAACATTCAGCTTCAAGTAGTAGCTATAAAGCTTGCAGTGGCAACCATCTGTCCGTATGATCTTTGTCACGATATCTCAAAGGGTTGCATGCTCTTTTTCCTTTGCACTTGATTCCATTACTACATTTATCTTGCCTACTCCAAGATAAAAAAATATTACAAATAATTTTGCTGCAGCCAAAATCAAGTAACCATCATAAAAATAATAAATACAACATGACCCATAAGCACAACCTCAGGACCACAACCAAACTTTGATATCAACATGCAATAGCTAAAATCAAGTAACTATCATAAAAATATCCAATTCGACATGATTTGTAAGCACAACATCAGGACCATAACCAACCTCTCACATCAAGCTACAGTGCAAACAATTTCTGTGA
>JACGDI010003783.1:737973-794555 GCA_014898725.1 Jacaranda copaia | reverse complement strand
CCCCCCCCCCCTCTGTTTTCTCTAATTTTTTGTATGTTCCTAATGTCTTTTTCAATTTATTTTGTATAAGCTTTTCATTTCTTACCTCTTTTTGTGTTTTCATTTCATTTTAGATTATTTTTATTTAATTTTTGCAACTTTTCATACCTTTTGTAATGTTTCTATTTTTCTTTTGCTGTTTTTGTAATTTTTAGTAATTGTTTCTGCTTTTTTTTTCCCTCATAGTTCTATGTGAAGTGTAAACTTGAATTTTTAAATGTAATTTAAATTTTCATATGTTTTGTCATTTAAAACATGTTTTTGGAATTTTTGCATATATATAATTTTTATTAAAAGTGTCATCTTGTTCACCTTTTGGTCGCCCTCCTCTCGCCCCTCGCCTTTGATAACTATGTTATTCACCAGTTCATTCCTTTCAAGATGCAACATTGGTATCTTTTTTTACAATTTTAATGAGTTGTCTGCTATATTTAAGATTTTTAATCCAACTCATAATGTACAGCTAAATACTATAAAATTTCAATTGTCTATTCAGCCCTTAGGATGTCCAATTGTTGCTTAATGTACTCACTAATTAGCACGTCCGTTCTTATCTGTGCAAGATGACTGCACAAAGCAAATTCAAATCTATTACCATAATTTAAGAGATACGCATTAAAACAAAGAAATGGGTTTGTAGTAATTATTTTTCAGAATTTTTTCTGGTAATAATATTTTTCAGAAATAGAGAACACTTTTTCAGATCAAATTAGCATCATAACTAGGCTAACAATTCCCAGAAAACACCACCTTGCTCCAGAACTTCATTCTCTAAAGAATGGCAAGCACATCCGTTATCCAATCTTAACACTGAAAAGTGAGGAAATTTGTACCATTTACAGAATTGAAGATTTTTCTACCTTCTTTTGCTAATTTCCACTTAAAGAAATAGAACAGAGGTGGTTAGCTCTTATAAACAAGGGAATCATGGTCTTACAAGATCCTACTTTCAAAAAATAGTTTGACATGTTGTTTCTATCACTACACTTATTTATGTTTTTTTTATCTCAACTAATCTATTCTTAACAAAATGTTAGATTAGTGACTATGCTAATCATCCAGCAAGGGTCAATGAGAGAGAACCACTTTCAGCTTTGTAGTTTTAATAGAAATATGAATACAATATTTTATGACTAGTTCAAAGTTACACAAAATAACATCACAAAGTTTCCAGAGTTGGGGCTCTTATGGTACTAAAACGAACTTTGTTGAGATTGAACAGGTAAGAACAATCGTAAGTTTAAACGCCTAACAGAAAAGGCTAAAGCTAATACCTAGCAAGAAATTGGCATGTGCCAAGATGCATACAAGTAAACTAATGCAATCTATGTGAACATGCACCAAGCAATGCATGTAGAGAATGGTTATAATTGCCCCTCACACTAAACAAATCAAGTGGTTTCATAAGCTGAGCTTTCCTTAACCAGCTGATGTTACTTAGTAAACTCAATGTACTTTCTTTTCTTACTGTAGCATACGCCTTCTCCACTTCGAATGATCATGATCATCTTCCTTTCACAATATCCTACCCCCAAGGGAATTTGAACCCCCTCTGCCTCCTTGAAAGAGAGATGTCCCAAACTACGAGATGATTGTAAGCTCCCCCTCATGACCCTTCTAAACCTGCATCCAGCACCCACTCTACCAATTAAAACATGGATTCTACATGATCAAAAAAGTTCATCTTCCTTCTCATACCTTCAACCCCAACATGATGCACATCTGAGTTTGATGCACACATAGATAACTTATCAAGAATACAGCTTATGATTTCATGTCATCTTTTCTTCAAAGTTTAGCATAATAGCCTCCTAAAAGTAAAAATTAATGGTTTCACAATGACTAAAAATCAAATCCATCTATAAGTCATCTTGCCTGCTCATATTTCAACTCATGCCCACATAAAGAAATTTTTCATAATTTTTTAGCAGCAGAAGAAAGCTTGCTCGAATTACAAGTAGACTCAGCACACCTTGGTATCAATATGCGAGCGCTTGCCGTATTGACCAAATATATGGACTAACAGGATACTTCAAGGTATGGGAAATGCAAAAAATAACTTAAATAGATGAAACCAAACATTGCAGCCATAAACTTTGTAACCCATGTTCAATTAAATATAATATATGAGTTTCATGATTAAGAAAGAGAACCTATTATCTAAAAGATATTTTTGTGTTTAACCTAGAGCTAGAAGGTCCCTCTTGTTACATTTTTTTATATCTCATTGTTCATTCTTTCCTATTTTTCCAATTCCTCTACTTGTTATTTCCTGATAACATTTTCTTTTTTTAGGGCTCTACTCTTTCTTATCATAGTGCATGCTTGTAATCTCATTTTTAGCATAGTTATAAACTTATTTTACTGAGCACCAAGAAAATTGTATCAAAATGGTAGCTTTTATCAAACTAAGGACGTGAGGTATACTACAAGTATTTGTCTATATAACTATATCAATAGCATTACTAGTGCCAGTTACGTGCACTTCAGATGATCATCATTTAAATATACAACTTTGATTGGGTACAGTCTAATCAAGTACAATTAACAGTAATTAATTACTGTCAGTGCACTAGCTGTCCTTTCAAAGTAACTAATCACTAACATCTTACCTCAACCAAAACGGTAATATCAGCAATCATGGTTAGGAATCATTAGTTTTATCAAAAGCATAAGAGCAAATGCCAATTTTATAACAGTAAGTTTATAACTCTTTCACAAGCTGTGTAACTCAGCTCATCCTTATTCTCTCAAGTTCATCACCAAAGAAGGTAGTGCATAATGTAGAAAAAATAAATCAGAAGGGTAAAACTGTGAATCAGCATACATGTAGAGAATGGTTAACACAATAATTTTGATTCTTGACTTTGCTAGTGAGTGATGGGAGTTTAATATACAGAACTTATTGTGCCTAGATTGGGTGTTATGTTCGGCTGGCCCAAAAAGCCAGAGTACGATATATTCCATAATCGGTACTAACTTTATTTTATTTTATGTTTTTAAACTGTCATAGCAAAATGAAACTATCTTCTTACTAATATGGCTTACTTGGTCATTTAGCATTTGTAGAAAATTAAGTCAGGGTATTTAATGTGGATCTAAATGCAGTAGTTGATTCTCATGATCAACAGGGGCTAATAATGTGGCCTACAAGAATTTTTACAGAGCTAAATCCCCATAACTCTAAGCCAACAACTAGACACACCCTGTGCTTGGTCAGCACACTGCACACCCACTCCCCTCTGCCTGAACTCAAAAATAAGTAGAGATTTTATGTTGGTTTGTAATGAGGCACGATATCTTCTCCCTGTGTGACTTTGTCTAGATGCATTCAGAAATAATTAGACTTTATGTTGCATCATATCTTTTATTTCTTAAAAAATTAAATGACATGATTTCAAGTCCACCAACTGTAAGTGCAAAGCTGAAAATATCATTGAAATTGTTACCGGAGCCATCCAACGACAAGTGTCACAATCAATGCATGTGTTGTCTGCAACCAACATTACATTCAAAGTTATGATAAGCTGAATTATCAGAAAATAACCCCAAAATAGGTCATAGACAGCAAGACATGAAACACCACTACGATAAACCAAGAAATAAAACATGTGTATTTGGCTGTCCTGATATGTAGTGAAAGATGATTGCTAGGGATCATAACACTGGAAAAAAAAATAGGCGTCACTATGATTCAATCCTACAACTTAACTTTTACATGTTGCTAGCGGTCCTCTGACTCTAGATTTAGGTAGTTTCACACCTTATCATCTTAAAATAAATTCGAGGACATGGTTGCAGTTTCTTTTTGTCACTTTATGTGCCCCATCTTCTTAGACACAAAAGAGAGAGAAAAAAAAAATAATCCAGCAAAATTTTACTGAAAAATTGTGTACTTAGAACCACTACCACTAGTCGGCCCAAGACACATATAGACTGCCGGCCGAGATTGAGGATTTTAGAAGTTTGTATCATGACCAAAGGCCCAAAAGATTGATTTTCTTCTTCAAGTTTGGAACAAAAAGAAGTGATTTAAAAACAAAAGGAATGGGAAAAGAAGTTACCGGAAAAACTTGACTGGAAAATAGAATTCTATAGGTCAGCAGAACAAGATTATAGCTTCCATACGATAATTCTATTCAGAAATTCTTCTGTCCGCAATAATCACGTAACTGATAGCAATAATTAATCCTTCAAAAACATGCAGATGGGGCGAGTAAATGTTTTTCTACGGTAACTACAAAAAATCATACCAACAAAGAAGTCTCCTTGGACATTCTGTGGGCGTCTAACTCTTTTGCTCGTCGAATAAGCGTTGGACGAAGCTTTGATACGTAAAATAGCAGACGTCAGCCCCAGAGAAACCGACATAGTCGCGGAAGAAGAGAAGAAAAGAGCAACTGCCCAGGTGTGAGCCGGTTGGGTAGATTTCCATTTTATTTTTTATTTTCAACTTTCCGAAGGTGGACTGAAAATGATAAAATGAATTTTTATTTAGATTATACAGCGAAAAAAAATATAGAGAGAGGCAAAAAAATACATTATGAGGGAATGAACTCTGAAATAAAAATTAGTTGAAATTTAATATATATATATATATCTATATATAAAAGAAAATAAGGGAAATTTATTTAAAAGTGCTAAAATTCACTTTTTATTTTTGTGATTAGTACCTACTTAATTTTATTTAGACTCAACTCCCTAATTTTGTTAGAATTTTAGAACTCATTCCCTATTCACTTTATTTGACAAAAATGCCCTTAAATATAATATTTTTTATTTAATTTTTTTTTTCACTTCTTTGTTATAAACAAAGACAATAGTAAACCCTACCAATAGCAGTATCATTTTCAAAAATAGAAAGAAAAGAAAAAATGCAACAAGTTCCACGGCAGAAACGAAAATAATCGTGAAAGCCAATAATAAGAAAAGAAAAAACGCAACAAGCTTCACGGCGGGAACGAGAATAATCATGAAAGCCAACAACCACCAACCCAATATTTGCATTGTCTTTTTTTCTTTCCAATTTCATCATTTTCGAGTTAATTCTTCACTATTTTTGGGTTTCTTCTTCTTCTCAGTCGCTTCTCAGTTATTTCCAAGTTTCTTATATTTTTCCAACAATATCAGCCAATAGTGAAACTAGAGTGTTCATCAAATGTTAGGGAGTTGCCGCTACAAAAACCAGCTCCATATAATGTCAATTAAGAATACTACAACTTTAATGGACATGTACATTAATCTCGCAAGAAAAATAGAGTGAAATTAATGCTGAGCTCTACAGTTTACAATATATAACTCTACATAAAAAATTGTTTGTGACATTGACTAATGATGAAAATGTCCTAAATATGATCTTACTGCATTTGATATTAAAGATGAACATTATTGTCATCCTAGTAAATCAAAAGGATGAATCAAACAGCAATGCTAAGAAGAGATATGATGTTTTAAGGTAACACTTCCACATAATCTAAAATATACTACAGTTTGTAAAATTTTATATATCAAATGTTCTAAAAATTGTACTCCATTTATTTGAAAATCTTTCTGTACTTAAAGCGTTCTACATTATACTTCACTGCAAATAAAATTATACTTCATTTGACAAAAATTATACACCATTATTTAAGTTTTATACTTCAAATGTTCAACTAAATGATTATCAAAAATTATATTACAGTTACTGGGGTTTTATACTTCAAATATTTGAAAATTATACTTCACTTTATCTAAAATTATACTTCTTTTTTTTCTGAAATTATACTTCATTTTTACCTAAACACGCACTCTATTCATTGAAGTTATATATTTTAAGTGTTCTATTTAATGATTATCATAAACTGTACTACAATTGCTAGAATTTTATACTTAAACAACTCCATTTTATACAACTTTGTACTCCAGTGATCTAAAATTGCACTTCATTTCACATAAAATTGTACTTTATAATTTAAGTTTTATACTTCAAGTGTTCTACTTATGGATTATCGAAAATTGTACTGCAATTGTTAAGATTTTGTACTTCAAATATTCAAAAATTATACTTCACTTTATTAAAATTGTACTTCTTTTTTCTGAAGTTATACTTCATTTTACCTAAATCTGCACTCTATTCATTAATTTTTTACACTTCAAGTGTTTTATTTATTGATTATCCAAAATAATACTTCTTTTACTGAGATTTTATACTCACGTATTTTGAAATTGTACTTTCCTATATGTAAAATTGTACTTCTATTTCCTAAAATTGTACTTGCTTTATTTTACAAAGCCTATAATCTGCTCATTGAAGTACTATACTTCAAGTGTTTCAAAATTGTACTTCATTTTATTTAAACCTATAATTCAATTAACTGAATTTATTATATTTCACTTTATCTAAAATTGTGTTTTTTTCCCTTGAAATTATACTTCATTTTACTTAAACATGTACTTTATTAATTGAAGTTCTATACTTTAAGTGTTCTATTTATTGATTATCCAAAATTTATTTAAAATTTTACTTTTTTTCTGAATTTATACTTTATTTTGCCAAAAATTATACTTTATTCATTGAAGTTCTATATTTCATGTGTTATATTTATTGATTATCTAAAACTGTACTATAGTTGCTAGGGTTTTATACTTAAACTATTCAAAATTGTACTTCACTTTATACACATTTATATTCCAGTTATCTAAAATTATACTTTATTTTACATAAAATTGTACTCTATTATTTAAGTTTAATACTTCAAGTGTTCTACTAATGGATTATCAAAAATTGTATTACAGTTGCTAAGATTTTATAATTCAAATATTTTGAAATTATACTTCAATTTATTAAAATAGTATTTTTTTTAAATTATACTTCATTTGTCAATCTCAAGGGATGCAGTCAGGAGGAAATTAGTTCGACCAATGCATCGCACAATGAATTGGCTTTAACTAGCAACTCAATTGATGCATAGAGGAATTGCATATATGGAGAGGGTTAGACTTTCAAGGATGCTCAAGAGTTCAGAATTATGCTTAAGAATTATGCAATGTCTACTTTGTGGTCATTTAAACACAAAAAAAATGAGAATAAAAAAATCATAGTCATTTGTAATGATGAAAATTGCAAATGGAGAATCTATACATCAAGGTATGAAGCTGATAAATTATTTGGTATTCAAAAATGCAATCTAGAGCACACAAATGTGGTGAGGTTAATCTTTGAACAAGGGGACATCCTAAAGTCGATTTCGCTTAGGTTGCTAACATTGTAAAGGATAATTTGATATTGAACCATGTTATCGACCCTCTATCAAATTAATATGTCTACAGAGAATTTGATATGGAACTTAGGTACCATAAAGCATGGATAGGTAAGGAATTAGCTATGCTTGACATCCATGGCATTGAGAAGGGATCTTATGATAAGTTGATGTAGTACTGTAATGTTGTGAATAGGACAAACCCTGGAAGTATTATAAACTATGAGATTGGCCCATTTAGTCAAAAATTTCATCGGCTATTTATATGTTTCAGCACCTACCTTATTAGTTTTCTCAGGGGATGCAAGCCATTGATATTTTTAGACAGCACACATATTAAAAATAAATACAAATAATGCTTACTCAGTGTTGTCAGTAAAGATGCTAATGATGACTTATTCACATTAGCATATGCAGTTGTTGACTCTGAAAACGATATTAATTGAGAGTGATTTTATTTCAAACTAAGAAGTGTCTTAGATTCTTAATATATGCTTGGCTTATCAAGGTTCACTTTCTTCTCCGATCAACATCTAGGTCTTCTTAAGGCCATACCCATGATATTTCCCGATAGCCACCATGTATATTGCTTGAGATACTTAGTAGATAACTTTAAGAAACAAGTATACTTTATCTTTGTTTGTGAAATAATTATGTGAAATAAACTCTAATTTGTAACATTTAACACATTACTATTCTATTATTTTAAATTCAAGTATTAAGGAAGTACCCTCTACATAACAAGAAACATTGGTGCTCTATTTTTATGAAAGTTGCATATACACCTACAAGACATGAGTATACACGACATATAGACAGTATCTTGGAGTCGTTGCTACTTACCAGAGACTTTATTATATAGTCTGACCAACCATGTTAGGCAAATTCCTTATTCAATGGAGATCAATAGGGGGGAATAAACAATAACCAAGCAGAATGTTGGAATAATTAGGTTAAACCAGCCCGATTTATGCTAGTTGCAACCATAGTTGATCACATATGGACTCAAATAATGGTTATGATGCATGATGAACAAGAAGAATCTCATAAGATGATTGGTCAAATATGTCCCAAGCAAGAGAAGAAGTTGGCAATCAATCATATGCATTCTTGTAACTTAAAAGTTGTCATGTTTAGTGGTTGGAGCTTTGTGGTGATTGAGCAAGATAAATCGTATGCTGTAAATTTACATAGAAGGGTTTGTTCATGCAAAGCATGGCAAATTGATAAAATATCATGCAAACATGCTTGTTCTTGTATCGAGTCAAAGTCACTTTCACCATATGACGTCACCGATCAATATTACCAAGTTGAGATGTATCAACAAGCATACCAAGCAGTAATAAACCATATTCCTATGTTTGATATGAATTTGTTCTTGCCAGATGATGACGGCCTCATTAATGAACCTGATTGCCAATTTCAACCTGGGCGTAGAAGAACACAAAGAATTCCATCACAAATTAAGAAACATGTAATTAAGTGTAAATGGTGTGGTAGAATAGGGCATAATTGTTAAACCTACAAAGAATCAGTAAATTAGTTAAATTTTGTAGTTCAACAAAAAAATATTTTATACTTTGTTTGTTCAGAATGTGTACTTCATTTACTCAAATTTTACTCAAATTAGCTACCTAGTTTCAATGAAACTGAAGTATATTTCAACGAAACACATTTTATACTTTATTTTGTACTTTATTTCCTTCTAATTGTACTCAAATTCCCTGTTTAGTTTCAGTTGAAGTGAAGTGAACTTAAAAAAAATACATTTTATACTTTATTTGTTCTAGGTTTGTACTTCAATTCGCTCAAATCATACTCAAAATTGTCATTAGAATCAAAGTGTACTTCAACGAAAAATATTTTACACTGAGTTTGCTCTAGGTTTGTGCTTTATTTTCTTTGAATTGTACTCAAATTTTCTATCATGTTTCAATTAAATTGAAGTGAACTTCAAAGAAACACATCTTATACTTTATTTTTTCTTGGTTTGTACTTCATTTTACTCAAATTAGCTACCAATTTTAGTAGAATTGAAGTGTGCTTCAACGAAACACATTTTATACTTTATTTGTTCTGAGTTTATACTTCAACTCCCTCAAATCATACTTAAATTTTCTACGCAGTTTTAATTGAATTAAAGTGAATTTCAAATAAATATATCTTATACTTTGATTTTTTTTAGTTTGTTCTTCATTTTACTCAAATTTTACTTAAATTGGCTGCAAGTTTCAGTGGAATTGAAGTGTACTTCAAAGAAATATATTTTATACTTTTCTTTTTTTGGGTTTGTACATCAATGCCACATCAATGCCTCCAAATTGTACTCAAATTCACTTTTCAGTTTCAATTTAATTTAAGTGTACTTCAAGAAAATATATTTTATACTTTATTTGTTTCACGTTTGTACTTCATTTAACTCAAAATCACTACCAAATTTCAACAAAAAATATTATAAATACTGATGAAAAATTACACTTACATAAAAAATAATATTATAAATAAAGTATACCTCAATTTACATATGTATTTACATACAAAGTACAAATAATGTAATATTTCTTGACATCTTTTTCTTATTTTGACAATTTTGAATTTAATATCTTAATATTTTTACTAATATTGTTGAATTGAAATTTTTTCAATTATTTAAATTTTAAGCCTTGATAGGTAATAATCAAATTATAAAAATGTGTGTGATTTTTATCATATGAATAAAATTATATTAAAGTTTTAATTTGTTAACCACTAGTGTTCAGCTGATGAATATTGTCAATTGCGGTAATGAAAGAATTCTTATGCTTTCAAAGATGTTAACAAATGAGAATTTGATGATAATATCAACAATATCACGGGTACAAATACGCACTTCACATGATATGATAATTTCAAAATATTGTACATGACAATCATTTTAATTATTGGAGAATAATTTTAAATTGCAATAAGTGTACTTCAAAAGAATATATTTTATACTTTGTTAGCTCAATATTTGTACCTCAATACGCCAAAATTGTACTCACATTCACGGCCAAGTTTCAATTAAATTGAAGTGAATTTTAAAAAAATACATTTTATACTTTGTTTGTTTAGGGTTTATACTTCATTTCCCTCAAATTATACTCAAAATCCCTATCCAATTTCAACTGAATTAAAATGAACTTCAAAAAAACACATCTTATACTTGGTTTTTTCTTGGTTTGTACTTCACTACCCTAAAATTGTAATCAAATTGGCTTCCTAACTTCATTGGAATTGAAGTGTTCTTCAACAAAAATATTTTATACTTTGTTTATTCTATGTTTTTACTTAATTTTCTTTGAATTATAATTACATTCCTTGCCCAATTTCGGTTGAATTGAAGTAAACTTCACAAAAATACATTTTATACTTTATTTATTCAGGGTTTGTACTCCATTTTACTCAAATTGGTTGCCCAATTTCAATGGAACTGAAGTGTATTTCGACGAAATATATTTTATATTTTGTTTGTTTTGGGTTTGTACTTTATTTTCTTCAAATTGTACTCACATTCCCTGCCAAATTTCAGTTAAAGTAAAGTAAACTTTAAAGAAACACATCTTATACTGTATTTGTTCTGGCTTTGTACTTCATTTCCTCAAATTATACTCAAATCGGTTACCCAGTTTCAGTAGAATCAAAGTGTACTTCAACGTAAAACAATTTATACTTTGTTTGTTTTGGATTTGCACTTTATTTTCTTTGAATTGTACCAAATTCATTAGGCATTTTCAATTGAACTAAAATGTACTTAAACAAAACACATTTTATACTTTGTTTATTCTGAGTTTGTACTTTATTTTAGTCAAATTGTACTTAGATTCACTCCTTATGTTCAATGGAATTGAAATGTACTTCAACGATACATATTTTATACCTTATTTTTTTGGGTTTGTATTTTATTTTTCTCATATTGTACTCAAATTCGTTGATCGATTTTCATGAAACTGGGCATATTATGCATCAACACAATGTTTATACTTTATTTTTTTCACTTTTATACTTCATTTCCCTCAAATTGTACTCAATTCACTACTCAATTTCAATTTAAAATATTACAAATGTTTGATGAAAAACTACACTTACATATAAAATAATATTATATACAGAGTATGCTTCAATTTAAATATGTATTTACATACAAAGTGTGATTCAAATCTTGGCATTTTCATAACTTAATATTGTATATGCCATTGTCGCCCAATATTTGTCCATGTAAGTTGTTCCAGCAGACCTTCAGAACTCGAGGGTATCTCTAGCAAAACATTCTGCTTAAAGGCATACATAGACACCGCAATCCACTATACCCTTTTGTTGTCTTTTTTTTTTTTTTTTGCCTCATGTATTCTTCCACCCAATGAAAGCTTCATATGCCAAGAATAGAATGAAGCCTACAAAAATATTGATCAGTTGTTAACTCTTTACTTTATGAAGAAATCACAGGAAAAGAAAGCAAACTTACAATGGCAGTAGCTGTCAGTTTGTATCTGGTAGCCATTATTGAATTCATATACAAGAAAAAATGAGTTGAGGTGTCGAGGACAACCAAAAACTAGTGATGGAGCCAACAAATCAGTAAGACTATGCAACAATACTGGTTTACAACATCCAACGTGAGGTCTTCCAAATCTTTATGGGTGAAGAAGTTAAGTGTAGGTATCATCTCCATAAATTCTTCATCCGTCATATCCTTCAAGTTGCGTCCCTTGAGTCTGTCTATTATATCAACCTATGAAGTATAAAACAAATGGTTGTACTCATTGAAAATGTGAAGTACAAAACAAATGGTTGTACTCATTGAAAATGTGAACTAAATTAAGTTAGGAAACCGCTACATACCTATACTATTGCGAACGTAAACCACACCTTGTGGTGACACTTGTTAACGAAAGATGGGTTGCATAATATTGACATGTAGCAGTACACTATATCACCGGTAA
The DNA here is from genome assembly GCA_014898725.1 of Jacaranda copaia. Classification (NCBI taxonomy): domain Eukaryota; kingdom Viridiplantae; phylum Streptophyta; class Magnoliopsida; order Lamiales; family Bignoniaceae; genus Jacaranda; species Jacaranda copaia. The sequence continues at coordinate 782,314 of JACGDI010003783.1, read as the reverse complement.
GTTCTCCTTCAAATAAAAGCTCACAAAAGTTTCTTCCATCTAGAAACTATCTTGTTCCCTCCCAGACAATCACCCTACACAATTGTTAATTATTAGTTTAGACACCAATTTATCCAAAAGAAAAATAATAAGCAAATTTTGTTACCCCAAATTATCTCTTCTGATAAAGTTGTCGATGACTTTTTGCTTTTCTATTGGAATAAGTTCACGACCTCTATAATTAGTCATTCCTTTATACGGATTAGGCACTTCAATCTTTGGGCTGGCTGGTTCTTCTACCACTTGGATTGAACTGATGTCTTTGGTCTCTTGCAGTACAAAACACAACACATTAGGTACAAAGTGTTAACAATTAAAGAACAAAAACACATTAAGTACAAAGAATCAAGTATTGAAGTATTTCTTATTGAAGTAAAAAATATACCAACATGGAGTTCAAAATCCAAGCACATTAAGTACAAAGTATCAACTATAGAAGTATCCCCTATTGAAGTACAAAATATACCAACATGGAGTACAGAACTCAAGCACATTAAGTGTAAAGTATCAACTATTGAAGCACAAAATATAACCAACATGGGGTACAAAACTCAACACATTAAGTCCAAAGTATCAACTATTGAAGTATTCCTTATTGGAGTACAAAATATGCCTACATGGGGTACAAAACTCAAGCACATTAGGTATAAAGGATTAACTATCAAGTACAAAAGAACAGTACATGATGTACAAATATCCCAACATGGAGTATAAAAAATCAGCACATGAAGTACTAATATTGCGAACATGAAGTGCAAAAGAATAGCATATTAAGTATAAATATCACCAACTTGAAGTACAAAAGACATAGCACATTAAGTACAAATATCACCAACATGAAGTATAAGATATGATCACATTAAATAAAAATATCAACCAATCAAGAATAAGATATCATTATATTTATTACAAACAGATAATTTACAAATGAAATGCAAATAGCAAAAATTTAAAATATTAAGTAGTTGACAACACCTTCTTCTTTTCTTGTTCTTTTTTTTTTTATGCACGAGGACGAGGACGAGGAAGAGGACCATAGGTCTTTGTCACTTGTCTTGCTCTTTTAGCTGGTGTGGTGCTTGAGGGGCTAACAAAATATAGAGATTTCTATTTTAGCTTCATGTCTTCTTAATTGTGCACATTTGTCACAATCGAGGAGGTGACATTTGCCACTTCAATCTCAAATTCCTCGAACTCAACCACTTGAATTGGTATATAAATTTCTGTCTTTCAAGGTTTGGGAGAATCCGAAGGATTATGACGGTATTTTGTTCGACTTTCTTCATCCACTGTGATTTCAGATTCATCCCCTTTTTTCTTTGCATCACTTACCAAATCAAGTCCCCACTCATGTACAAACTCACCAACTTGCTGTTCAAGCTCTTCCTTATCAATCTTGTCCTATGCTAGATGCTCCTCCTCACTCTGCTTCTTCATTGCTATCATATCGAATGAAGTAATTTTTGCTTTCAATGATTTAATTTCTTCAACTTTAGTTGCAATAACTACTTCATATATTGTATGATCACAAATATGGACTTCATTGATAGCAATACTGGCAGCCTCTGATTTCTTGATCAAAACTGGCAATTCTAACTCCTCTAGAGCAAGGTTGAAGGTTACAACCTATTACAATAAAAATTATTATCAAATTCAAATTCTTATACAAAAGGCTAACAATGAATTATTACAATTATTACAATTTCTGCTGTAATTTGTTTCAATTTATTCTCTGCCTCCTCCACATTATGTGGGAGTTTGCTCTCTTCCACCGATAAAAGCATGGAAATTCAAACAAACTCATTGATGAAGTTAGTGACGGGATGTGTTCATAAACCCATGCTTGCTATTCATAAATCAAAAAATTATACTCACTTGAATATAAATATAATCAATGTTATTAGAAAAATGAAGCAAACACTTACCATTAAACCAACTGTACACCCATCAATGTACTTCTTGGTTCTTTCTCCACCTACTCCTAAATGGTTCTTCATATCTTGGACAAGAAAATTGTATACAGCTATGCCCTATGCATACAGACCAACTCTAGACAAATTGTCCAAGTATGGTAAGAGAAATCATGGAGTCCAATAATTAGATGTTGGAAATAGAAAATAATTAAAAACAAAAAGTATATACAACCTACAAAAATTATTTAAGTCCTCCTCACTATCCTTATATACATACTTGTCAAACATTTTTGCTATTTTAGATCTAGTTATATTCTACTACTTTTCATAAAAAAGGTTGTCAAAGGATGAAAACTTTATCTTCAATGTTATATTAATAGATTGCCCATATATGGCAACCCTAAAACCATAGAAAATTCAGTTGCAAAAAAAAGAACCTCAACCCCCTCCTAAAAATAAAATGACAGTTTTTTTTAGGTCAAACCTTCTAAATATAGCTTCAAGCCGAATGAAGCTTGAACTTAACTTAGGCATATTCATGTATATATAAAAAGGGGTATTCTTTAATGCATCCAAATGTTTTAACCACATTTTAAACTTCACAATCTCTAATTACTCTAAAAAAATTGGGGGGAGCAATGAGAGTAGACCTCATAATGTCTTGGTTTTGCTGCAATCAGATAAAGAAAAATCAGCATATAAATAGATAATAAACTAACTATTTTAGATAATGTGTACTAAAAACTTGAATGCTTTGTACTACAGATACTTCTAAAATGTACTTTAAAAACACATAATACAGTATACTACACTTTCAATTAGTATTTATTTCAGGCTTAATGTTTTATGTTATAGTTACTTTTAAAATATACTACAAATACACAGACTATATAGTACATTTTCATTTAATATATACTACAGGCTTGAATAATTTTGTACTACAAATGCTCCTAAAATGTATTGTAGTTACACTAATTATATACTACACTTTTGCTTAATGTGTACTCCAAGCTTGAATATTTATACTACATTTGCTTTTAAAATATACTACAGCTACACATATTATACACTATAATTTTGCCTAATGTGTACTACAAGTTTGAATATTTTTTATTACATTTGCTTCTAAAATGTACTAAAAATTATATACTAGACTTTTTTCTAATGTGTACTATAAGATTGAATGTTTATACTACATTTGCTCTTAAAATGTATTGCAGTTACATAGATCATACACTACACTTTTGCCTAATGTGCACTACAAGCTTGAATGTTCTATTTTACAAATAATACACTACCACTTTTAAATAGTTTTGCCATATAATTTCATCATACAATTTTAGATAAAAGAAGTATAAACCTCAAAAAGGTGAATTCCATCTTTCATACCGTTCAAGTACAAATCAAAAACTTCCCATCTCACAATAAAAATCAAATAACTAAAAAATGAATAAAAACCCTAAACATTGAAAAATCACTGACATTTGAAATTGTAAATTCAGAAAACATACCTGTGTTTCTTGTGCTCACTTCTTTTTTTACTCGACTTCTTTTTGCAGCTGTTTTTCCTTCCATTATCACAGAAAAATTGCAGAAATTTTGATGTATTTTTTTTTTTTTATCTTTTCACTTCTTCTTCTAGCATCAATGGCAGAAGAATGGTTTTGCGCCCTTTTCTTTTGATGCCTCGAGAGGTCGATTCCAGGCGAGAAAAAAAAAAGAAAGCGTTTTTCTTGAAGAGAGAAATGCATTTCTTAGGTATTTTTATTGTTTTTTTCCAAATACAATGGTGTGTAGGTCTTTCTAAAAGATATGGGAAGTGATTCATAAATTATGTGAAAAAGTGAGGAGTTTAGTGTGTAAAAATTTAAATGGAGACTGAATACTAAATTGGAAGTAGGGTTAGGGATTTTTTTCTAATTAACCTATAAAATAATGTTCAATTCAAATTTAAATATATTTATTATGCTATAATGATATGGATAATTTAGTTTTGTTTATATTTACTATGTAAATATATTCCATATATAATATATGTAACTTCCTATTACATATTTCCATATTTTTCTTTTTCAAGTCAACATATTTCCATATATTACATATATGTAACTATTTATATTAATTTATACAACTCCCTACATTAATATATAATTTTTATAATTCCTTATTATATTGTTAATTTTATTCCTTTTATCTTTGTCAGTATATATAAATATATATTAATAATCTATAAACTTTTATTTCAATATTTCCATTTTATTTTTTATTTTCAACTTTCTGAAGGTGAACTAAAAATGATAAAATGAATTTTTATTTAGATTATATAATGAAAAATAAATAAAAAAAATTTAGAGAAAAAATTATAGATTATGAGCGAATGAACTTTGAAATAAAAATTAGTTGAAATCTAATATATATAAAATAAAATAATGTTCAACTCAATTTTAAGTATATTTATTATGCAATAATGATATGGATAATTTAGTTTTGTTTATATTTACTATGTAAATATATTCCAATACAATATATGTAACTTCCTATTACATATTTCCATATAATTTTTGTACTCTTGCTATAATGTCTAATAAGTTCTTCTATATTTGTTATTTACATTCTCAAATTTAATTTTTTAAACAATTTTTTCTGGATATAAAAAAAAAAAGAAAACACACACACACACACATATTTATATTAAACATACAATTTACTATTTAAAATAGAACAATATTTATCTTTTTTCTTCACCTCTATAAAATCATTTTATTTGAGAGTTAAACTATATATTTTTGAGAATGCAGTTATTTATAATCTTCATATTATTTTTTTAATATTTCTAATTTTATGTTTATGCAATAGGATAAATTAGAAAAACAAATTGAGCTAATTTAAGTAGTTTTCTTATATGGTAGTGATGTTGATAAGTTAATTTTATCCAACTTTTTTCATAACTATAAGTGTAATTTTAGTTTAATACCCTATATATATACGTATATATAAATACATCTTAAATAACATATATGTAACATTTTTATATAAACTTTTTTATAACTCTCTTTATTAATATATAATTTTTGTAACTCTTCATTATACTGTCTAATGGTTTTATTTTCTAATACAATTACAAATGAATACATATACATGTATTTGTGTGTGTGTGTGTAGCCAAGCATATATAAGTGAAATAATTAACATGTCTTGCATAAGTTAAAAACCTCTGACAATAATTATATTAAAAATAATTTAAACGTACAATTTACTATTTAAAATAGAACAATATTTATCTTTTTCTTCACCTCTATAAAGTCATTTTAATTGAGAGTTAAACTATATGTTTTTGAGAATGCAGTTACTTATAATCTTCATATTATTTTTTTAATATTTCTAATTTTATATTTACGCACTAGGATAAATTAGAAAAAAATTGAGTTAATTTATGTATTTTTCTTATATGGTAGTGATACCGATAAGTTAATTTTATTCAATTTTTTTCATGTCAACATTTTTCATTCGATATCCTATCAACATTAATTATAATATTAATATAAAAACTATATTAATTCATTTTTATAACTATAAGTGTAATTTTAGTTTAATACCCAATATATATACGTATATATAAATACATCTTAATAACATATATGTAACATTTTTATATAATAATTCTTATAACTCTCTTTATTAATATATAATTTTTGTAAATCTTCATTATATTGTCTAATGGTTGTTCTTTTTAATACAATTATGAATAAATACATACACATGTATTTGTATGTGTGTACAACCAAGCATGTATAAGTGAAATAATTAACATGTCTTGCATAAGTTAAAAATCTCTAACAATAATTTAAATTAAAAATAATTTAAACATACAATTTACTATTTAAAATAGAACAATATTTTTCTTTTTTCATCACCTCTATAAAATCATTTTATTTGAGAGTTAAACTATATATTTTTGAGAATGCAGTTATTTACAATCTTCATATTATTTTTTTAATATTTCTAATTTTATATTTATGCAATAGGATATATTAGAAAAAAAATTGAGTTAATTTAAGTATTTTTCTTATATGGTAGTGATGTCGATAAGTTAATTTTATCCAATTTTTTTCATTTCAATATTTTTTTATTTGATATCCTATCAACATTAATTATAATATTAATATAAAAACTATATCAATTCATTTTTATAACTATAAGTGTAATTTTAGTTTAATACCCATGATATATACATATATATAAATACATCTTAAATAACATATATGTAACTTTTTATATAATAATTTTTATAACTCTCTTTATTAATATATGATTCTTGTAACTCTTCATTATATTGTCTAATGGTTGTATTTTTTAATACAATTACAAATGAATACATATACATGTATTAGTATGTGTGTATAGCCAAGCATATATAAGTGAAATAATTAACATGTCTCGCATAAGTTAAAAACCTCTAACAATAATTTATATTAAAAATAATTTAAACATACAATTTATTATTTAAAATATAACAATATTTATCTTTTTCCTCACCTCTATAAAATCATTTTATTTGATAGTTAAACTATATATTTTTGAGAATGTAGATATTTACAATCTTCATATTATTTTTTTAATATTTCTAATTTTATATTTATGCAATAGGATAAATTAGAAAAAAAATTGAGTTAATTTAAGTATTTTTCTTATATGGTAATGATGTAGATAAGTTAATTTTATCCAAATTTTTTCATGTCAATATAAAATATTTAGCCAAAGCAACTATTGTACAAGGAGCTAAGTATTGTAATGTAGCAAGGGAATCCGATTTACCTCACGGCTGGATAGATAAATGTTTGGATTTTTGCAATTATTTTTTAACTATGGTTGCTGAATATCAAAAGCTTATTACACAGAGTCCTATTTTTTTTAGAACGAGTTGAAAGCGTGGGCATTATTGGCAAGAGGGTTACAATTGCTTTATTTATCACCAGTAGAGATAAATACTATATGTTAGTGGCAGAAAATTCTTTGGTGTTGAATCAGGATATTCAGGAAGAATAGCTTGTTCTAGCTCGATACCGTCAAGAATTCTTGACTATTGCATGCTATTCACAACAATAAGACCTTTGACAAGGTATAATCAAAGGTTTTATGCAGGCACAAATTCCACTTTTGATAGACCTAAAAATTCTTTCACTGAAACATTTTGGAGCTACAAAGATAGTTATTAAATCATTAGCACCACATAAAATATTCCTCCTAGAGTAACTATTAATATCAATAAGAGAAACTCTATTATAGCCATTTCTGTACATTCAATGTACACTACAGATAGAGGAATACATATAGTTGAACATAGTAAAATAAGAAATTGAAAAATTTTGTTGAAAATGTTCATTTGGAAATTTTTCGAAAAGCTAATCCTAGGTTCTTCTCTCCATCGGAACAATAGGGCAATTATGCTCATTACTAAACTTGTTGAAGAGATGAAATATAACCAAGGTATATCTTTTTGATCAGAGGTTGAATCGATCATTAGAAGAAGAATTAGGCACATTATGGGAAAATCAAACTTCCATCGAAGAGAAGCAAATGAAAGGATTTCATAAAAATTCTTGTAGAATCAAGAATGAAGTTTTCATTCTGTACATGCCAATTCATGAATTAGTAACTGCATCTAATTTCAAAAAAAAAAAAAATCCCAATTGTGTCAAACTTTACATTTTTGGAATGGAATAGCATCAAGATCAAAACTTATTCCATGGTATTTACATGAGGTTCCTCTTTAAGAAGTCCTTGAGAGGGCTTAGTTGATCTATGATTTATGTTTTATCTTTTGTTTCCTTTTCAAAGTCCCCAAGATGGCTTAGCTGATCTATGATTTATGTTTTATCTTTTGTTTCCTTTTCATTTGTTTCAAGAAATCTATCGATCAATTCTGATTCTTTCTTTTTCTCTTAATTTTTTTTCGATCGAGATGTATAAATTCTATTCATGGATTAACGAAAATGTGCAAAAGTTCTATTTGCCTTTGCCATTTTACAAGTTTATTCCTTTTTGTATATGGCATTGCCATTCCCTTTGGCAGCATCTACTAATTCAGAACTTAATTTGGAACTAACAATTTTTAGGATGTTGCTAATAACCAACAAATGGCAAGTGATTTTTCTTGTGTGGATCCTATTTCAATGGGAACTTGATGAGTCGATCCACCTACACATCTTATTTTTACTGTTATATTGGGAGTTACTCCATGTATTGCTTGACATAAAACAGATAATGGATTTGTTTTTATCTTTTGTTTAATTTTTTTCATGGATTGATAGATAATTTGATAAGCCAATGATTATTGTTTTTGTGTTTCAGAATATGGTTAGCCAATATGTTAACTAATCAATTACGATAAATTGGATCGAATTTTATTGTTTTTTCTTCTGTAGTACCTCAATGTGACATGAGCGTGAAAGGGGTTTAAGAATCAATTTTCTTTTGATAAGGGCTAAGATAACTTATTTTGGTTTTTTTTACCCTATATTGTAGGGTAGATCTTGAAAGATATGAAAGATCTCCCTCCAAGCTATACATACAACTTTCATTTAATATGGTTTTTTGCAGAATTCTTTATGTATCTATGAGATCGAGTATAGAATTATGTTTAATCACTTTAAATTGAGTATCTATTTCCTTCCCTTCCCTACTAGGAATGGAAATCCTTTATTTTACATATCCATATGATTGAGTCCTTGGGTTTCTAAAATAGTGTGAAAAGAAGTTCTTCAAATCATTATTATTTGACTCAAACCTATTCTAAAAAAGTTGAGGTATTTTGAATTATTTGTTAACACGAACAAAGTCAAGGAAAACCTTTGAAATTTCAATATTGAACCTTGGATATATAAGAGTTTTGAATTAAATCTCTTTAGAAAGAAGATCTTTTGTCTCATGGTAGCCTACTCCAGTCCCTTTATGAAACTTTTATTACTGGATTAGCTAAATACACTCCACATGTTTTTAGCGATTCACATGGCTTCATCATATGATAAAAGTCTTGCATAAGTTAAAAACCTCTACCAATAATTTATATTAAAAATAATTTAAACATGTAATTTACTATTTAAAATAGAACAATATTTATCTTTTTTCTTCACCTCTATAAAATCATTTTATTTGAGAGTTAAATTGTAGCACCCCACCTCGGGATAGCACCTAAGTTGAGGCATTACTCTGATTTAAACTTAATTCTCAGAGTTACAGTTCAACAGTAGATCCATAAATTTCAAACATCTCAAAGATAAACACCGATTCAACTCAAACAAGACTAGTTAAAACCACAAAAATAGATATATCATAAGAGATTTAGGAAACTTAGTTAAATTACAACCTTTGATAGTTCATGCCATCAATGTCATCTTACATTATAACCTTCAAATTAAAATTTACACATCACAACATCATTAAGGTTAACGACACATTCACAAGTTCCATACTTAACTTTGGCATTAGTTCTATTACAAAATAACCATGCACTTCGTTCCATGTCTAGCATCCATCAGAGCCTATCCTTGTCTAAGAGATTATGAAATACAATGGGGTAGGTCCAAAGACTTAGTGAGGGATAAGTAAAATAATAGCATGGTTTATTAAGGAGAAACGCAACTTGATAAAACATAATTTATATCAGGCTGAATATAGCAAATTCAGAAAACAGATAGTATAGAAAAGCATATAGGAAATTCTCATACCTTAGTACTCTAAGAATAGATTATAGGTAGACAGAAATCATTTAGGCAATTCAAACCTAAAGCATATGTATTCCAATAAAAAGCTATAAGACATGCATTACAGATTCACCTTATACCAGACAAACAAATAATTTACCTAAGTGTAATAACTTGGTATATGGCAGATGCCTATATGGAACTATATAGCGCATTGCTAATACCTAGGGGGAAATCCCTAGCGTATGGTTAGCACCCAGGAAAAAATCCCTAGCGTTCTGGTGACACCCAGGGGAATGTCCTTAACGTGCTACCGCATAATTAAACAGATCACTTAGTATGACCCTTGGCCCATATAATTACTGTACAGATAACAAAATAACAACTTGTAATCCCTAGCACATTGTCAATTTTAAATCTACAGTTCCAAACAGAACAAAGCAGAAATGCCACCAAGGAAACAAAAATAGTAAATAGAGCACATATAAGCCAGCATGGTCGATAAATATAGAACTAAATAACAGATACGGTACAAATAGTACAGATATAAGACATATAGATATCAAAATAACAGATAACAGATAGAAGTTCTGGACACCAGAACGGATAGAAAATAGAACTGACATCAGAGATAACCCTCATAAGGGTATTCAAATCAGATAACAAATAACATACAACAGACAGATTTCAAACATAGTTTAGAGTATGGTTCGGAAATAGTAAAACCTACGTGGGGGCTTATTACAACCAAAGATAAGAAAAGAAGCGCCAGATTGGCAGACCTTCACAGGGGTTTCCAACAAATATGAGTAAGCTTAACAAAGCAATAACCCAAAATGGGAGACCCTCATGTCCATAATCTTAGAAATGTTGTTGCCGCCTACTGTCCTGTAGGACACACTTTTCCTTCACCTATCCAAAAGAATATATTTAGTCAAAATCCACATTTGACTCCCATCATTACTATCATGCTTTATCAGTAATCCAATTTTACTAAAGATTCAGATTAACATGATAGTTTAAAGCTTAAATGACGCTATTGAACTAAAATGGCTAATAAGTCAATGCCAAAATAATCCTAGTTCCTAAATACATATCAATCTCATAATGTCCTCTACAATCAATAGTAATAGTTCAATTACCTTAATTAACCTAGTTCCTACAACTTACATCCCAAAGCCATAAAGTTTGGGTTTTCTCTTTTAATTGACTCGATAATTCCCGATATTTCATAAAATAGTATAGTCCAGGTTGACTCAATGCATACTGGCACATACATATATTTAGTCTGAGTCCCATAACATCTCAATTTACCTAATAATCAATTCTCAAATTCTAATTTCATAAAATTATAGATTAATCACTTAATTAACTCAATAAATCCTAAAATTATCCTAAAGTAATATAAATTCGGGTCCACTAGCTACACTCTCATCCATGCATGGGGAAAATATTCCAGATCATATCTCAACTCTTCATTCTTGGCATTTTACAACATCAAATGAAAAGGATGGTACATTGTATATACATGCATATACATATGTAACATATAAAACCAACTTCTTTTCCTTTACCCAAGATGTTTCCTAAAAACTCAAAACCACAAACTTAGAACACCAATGTGATCCTCGTGATAAGATGAGGATTCTGCCTTGGAACCGTTGCTACGCTGCCGTCGTCGGCCAACGGTTGCCGCCATGCACCTCAATCAAAAAATAACCAAACCACCACTATTCTTCACCATTACTTCTCTTGAATCCAAATCTTCACTCAAATTTCAGTTTGGAAACTCGTACAAACCTTAAACCCCTATCTGGTGGTTGAATTTGGAAACTAAGGGTGCCAACGCCTTTCTGAGCTCAAGAGCTACAAAACCCGCTATCTCTCTCGCTGTTTGGTTGTTGGTCATTGAAAACCCACCAACCACTGAGTATCTTCAACTTTGGCTACCCCGTTATGCCGATCCTCTCATTGGAGTAGCTTGCATGTAGTATGGTTGCAAAGCTTAGAGTGTGGGGAAGAGATTGTTTGGTTTGAGTTGGTGAAAGAAAAGCTATCAGCAGAAGTTTGCCAGTGAGGAATGCCATGTTGAAAGAGGAAAAAAAAGAGAAGAAAGAAAATGGAAAAATGAAGAAGAAAGATGAATAGTGGAAAAATAAAGAAAATAATTTGTTACCCAATTTTTAATTCAATTTTTCCAAAATTATAATTGACCCTCCTAAGATTTTAAATTATACAATTAAGTCCACCAAATTTGATATTCATTCAATCAAGCTCTTTGAAAGTATTAGTGCATCACATTCAACCCTTTGACCCAAAGTAATAACCATGCAGCCCCAAAAGTTTCCAAATTAGTCCAATCAAGTTTCTCAAAATTATAATTTTACCCCAAAACTTTCAAAAATCTTGCAATCAAGTCTTTTTCAATTATTTTCTAAAATACCAAAATTTGGGGGTGTTCTACACTTTCCCTTAAGAGAATTTGGTCCATAGATTCTCATCTAAGTACTATTTTGACTGGCAGAAAATAAGTAGATTCAATCTGCCAGTCTACCCTCTTTCTGTAGTAAATTTTGCCAGGATTATTTTTCCAAGTCTTAATACATCCTTGTGCTTCTCAAATGTATCGTATACCTTAACTTGGGTGCCTTATCTAAAACTTTTCTTCTAGTACTAATATTTTCTTTTGGAGTAAAAGATACCATCTTGGTATTGAACTCAGACTCTCTAAAACTTCCAGCTTTTTCTTTCATTTCAATATCCATATATTCTTTGGCTTGGGGTTTGTCACATTTCATCTTGTAATTTGTACTGCACTTATCTCTGCAATCCTATTTGCTGTATTAATTTTAGCATAGCACCCATTCTTAGGCTTTCTAATGCTTTACATCCAATAAGTGAGCTATTTCAGCTTTTTGGGTTAAGGTATTGGCTACTACTTTCGCCTTTCTTGGTGACAATTGATGGAAGAATCGCAGTTTTCTAGAATTTTCATCCATCACGCTGTCTTATATTTAGATCCTTATTTTGGTCAAATGGTTGACCTTTCTAAGTTAATTTAATCAACATTTTAGCTATTTAGAAAAAGGCTGCACAATTCTTTGTTAATAGCTGACAAGATACAGAAAATTACAAAACTTCTATTATGTTTTCTAGTCTCTTCCAGTTGACTATGCCTCTTTCTTAAAGGGATCAACCTCTACCCATCTTGAGGTATGATATGATTAAGAGAAGCCACCTTATTACTCAAAATCTACACTTGCTAAATTTAGCATACAATTGATGCTTTCTCAAGGTTTTGAGAACCATGCACAAGTGCTTTATGGGGTCTTTTCTAGTCTTCAGCTGATAGTACCCTGTTTAGCTCCAACTTTGGGAAGATTCTAGTTTTTGTAGTAGGTTAACTAATACTTTTATGTGGTGTAAGGGAGGAAATAAACTTACTTCCTTTAGGATTACTTCGAGTATTCATCTACCAATTCCATTTCCTTAATTTTAATTTGTATCTTAGGGCTTGTTGACAATACATCAAGAATTCTTATCCACCTTCCCTTAAAAATCTATTTGGTCTTTAGCGTAGATATAACTTACGTCAAGGAGGTGTTATCTTGTGCTTGATGACTCGCAATTAGTCCTTTATGAGTATCACTTTGTACTCTTGGATAGGCATCTGCATGAGATTAGTTGTATATACTCTATCCCCAATCATCATCTTGGTAGTCCCAATTTATGATATCTAAACTTATTTCAATGAGCTCTAGTCTCGATTAAATTCTCCTAAGTTTGGTGGGTTCCTTTAGCCATCCACCTTAAGTCAATCACCTTCCAATAACTTCAGGTGAAACATTCTATAAGGAACATGGTAATTCAAACCTTCTATTCATTTGAATAATGTAGTGACTCAAAAGTGCTCTCTAAATACTCAATTTGATCCATTCCTTAGTCTTCTATCATCAGGGCCTTTTAAAAACTTTAGGGAAATGAGACGGAGGAACTATTTCAATGCCTAATCTTAAACCATCTATTACAACTCCTATTCTACCATCTAGTTGTTAACCTTATAGCATAATCTTTGGTCCCCTATAATACATAGGTTCGTTGGTTGAACCACTAAAGGAGTTTACGTAACCTTTTTTCTGGCATAGCTTATAAGTAAACATGTGCCTTTATCTTAGAACCTGTCGGTCATTAACCTATTGCCTGTGAAGGTTTCCTCATTGCTATATAGATTGTAAAAGTTGTTAGCAACAACCAACTAATGATACCACAAGTTCACACTTACATACTAGATTTGATCAAAATGAGAAGGATCAAATTTATCTCTAACGTTCAAAACTTATATAGTATTCTCAACTACATATTTCCTTTTATCTTGGCGATACCTCCATGTATCCATCACTTATCTCGCCAATCACCAAGTACATTAATTTCACTTTTAAACCTAAAGTGGTTACCATTCCTAGATCAACCCAAATCACCTTACTAGTAATTCCACAGTCCACAAGTATTCCTCTTGTTCCACTCTTAAATGATATCTCTGATTTATCTAAGTAACCATCATTTCAATCATCCTAAACATAAGCAAGATAAGTTATCCTATGACTTAAGTTTTTTTTTTTCAAGGTGTATGAGCTTATCCTCGTATAGCCAAATTTCCTTTATGAAGCTTATATACATCTAGCATTTTCTTAGTTGGTCTCATTAATGCACTTATTGATACCAATCAGACAAACCCCAAGAACTTGTACTTGATATATATATATATATTTTTTCTAGTCGCAAATAATTACCCGCAACTTAGGTAAAATTATTTCCTTAAATGTCTAGGAGACCACAACCTAAACACATAGGTGATACAACTATTTTCTCAATTCAAAAGGTTCCCAACATATAAAGTACAAAAAATTCATACCCAAACTAACATAAACAAATGATCAGTCACAAATCGCAATAATACCCAATTGCTTAGGTCATCATCAAACCAAGGCTCTGAAACCACCTCTGTAGCACCACACCTCAAGATAGCACCTAAGCTAAGGTACTACTCTGATTTAAACTTAATTCTCGGAGTTACAATTCAATAGTCGGCTCATAAATTTCAAATATTTCAAAGGTAAACACCGATTCAAATCAAACGAGATCAATTAAAATCGTAAAACAAATATACCATAAGAGATTTAGGTAACTTATTTAAATTACAACCTTTGATAGTTCATGCCATCAATGGCATCTTACATTATAACCTTTAAAGTAAAATTTACACATCACAACTTCTCTAAGGTCAATAACACATTCACAAGTTCCATATTTAAGTTTGACATTAGTTCTATTACAAAACAACCATGCACTTCATTCCAAACCTTGCGTGCATCAGAGCCCATCTCTATCTGAGAGATTATGAAATACAGAGGGATAAGTCCAAAGATTTAGTGAGGGATAAGTAAAATAATAGCAGAGTTTATCGAGGAGAAACTCAACTCGATAAAATATAATTTATATCAGGCTAAATATAATAAATTTGGAAAATAGACAGTATAGAAAAATATACTAGAAACTCTATTGCCTCATTGCTCCAAGAACAAATTACAGGTAGATAGAAATTATTTAGGCAATTTAAACCCAAAGTATATGCAATCCAAGAAAAGGCCATAAGACATACATTGCAGATTCACCTTATACCAAATAAATAGATAATTTATTTAAGCATAACAGCTTGGTATATGGTAGATGCCTATACGAAACTATATAGTTCATTGCTAATACCTAGGGGAAAATCCCTAGTGTATCGCTCATACCCAAGGGGAAATCCCTAGTGTATGGCCGGCACCCAGAGGGAAATCCCAAGAGTACTGGTGGGGAAATCCCAAGAGTACTGGTAGCACCTAGGAGGAAATCCCTAGCATGCCATCGTATAACCAAATAGATTGCCCAGTATGGCCCTTGGCCCACATAATCACCGTATAGATAATAGAATAACTGCTTATACAGATGCCTAGGGGAAAATCCCTAGCACACTGTCAGTTTTAGATCAACAATTTTGAATAGAACATAGAAAAAATGCACCAAGGCAATAAAAAATAGTAAACATAACACTGATAAGCCAGCATGATTGATAAACACAGAACTAATAATAGATATGCCGACAAGGCAATAAATATGGTACAAATAGTACAAATAAGAGACAGATAGATATTAGAATAACAAATAATAGATAGAAGTTCTGAGCGCTAGAACAGACAGAAAATAGAATCGACATCAAAGATAACCCTCACAGAGGTATTCAAATCAGATAACAGATAACTGACAACAGATAGATTTCAAATATAGTTCAGAGTACAATTTAGAAATAGTAAAACCCACATGGGGGGCTTATTACAACCAAATATAAGAAAAGAAGTGCCAGATTGGCAGACCTTCACAGGGGTTTCCCATAAATACAAGTAAGCTTAACAAAGTAATAACCCAAAATAGGAGACCCTCACCTCCATAATCTCATAAATGTTATCACCACCTATTGTTCTGCGGGATCCACTTCTCCTTCACCTATCCAAAAGAATAATTGACAACAAAAATTTTGTTCTTTTTACGAACCTGATGTCGATAAATCAGCGAGTATAGAATAAATCTACTTCTCTTTGCTACTACGAACAGAATTCTTCCATTATTACGAACAGGATAGAATAAATATTAACTTAACCTTTGTTAGGAAATAATCCACTGAACAAGGGATCAAAACACACATTTGACTCCCATCACCACTATCATGCTTTATCAGTAATCTAAGTTTACTAAAGATTCATAGTAACATGATAGTTTAAAGCATAAGCAGCGCTATTGATCTAAAATGGTTGATAAGTCAATGCCAAAATAATCCTAGTTCCTAAATACATATCAGTTTCATAATGTCCTCTCCAATCAATAGTAATAGTTCAATTACCTTAATTAACCCAGTTTCTACAACTTACATCCCAAAGCCATAAAGTTTGGGTTTTCTCTTCCAATTAACTCGATAATTCCTGATATTTCATAAAATAGTATAGTTTAGGTTGACTCAACTAATACTAGCACATGCATATATTTAGTCTGAGTCCCATAACATCTCAATTTACCTAATTATCAATTCTCAAATTCTAATTTCATAAAATTATAGATTAATCACTTAATTAACTCAATAAATCCTAAAATTATCCTAAAGTAATACAAATCCGAGTCCACTAGCTACACTCTCATCCATGCATGGGGAAAATATTCTAGATCATATCTCAACTCTTCATTCTTGGCATTTTACAACATCAAATGAAAAGGATGGTACATTGCATATACATGCATATACATATGTAACATATAAAACCAACTTTCTTTCATTTACCCAAGATGTTTCCTAAAACCTCAAAACCACAAACTTAGAACACAATTGTGATCCTCGTGATAAGATGAGGATTCTACCTTGGAACTACCATTGTGTTGCCATTGCCGATCGACGGTTGTCGCCGTGCACCTTAGTCAAAAAATCACCAACCCATCACTATTTTTCGCCATTATTTCTCATGAGTCCAAATCTTCACTCAGATTTCAGTGTTGAAGCTCATACATACCTCAAACACCCATCACCAAGCCCAACTCCACCTTTCACTACAGCGCGTCACCATCCCCTGTTTGCCCTCTCCAGTGGTTGAATTTGGAAACTAAGGGTGGCAATGTCTTCCTGAGCTCAAATGCTACAAAACTGCTATCCCTCTTGCCATTTGGTTGTTGGTCACCGAAACCCACCAACCACTGTGAGTCTTCAACTTTGGCTGCCCCATTCGCCGATCCTCTCATTAGAGTGGCTTGCATGTAGTATGGTTGCAAAGCTTAGGGTGTGGGGAAGAGATTGTTTAGTTTGAGTTGGTGAAAGGAAGGCCATTGGTGGAAGTTTGCCAATGAGGAATGCCACGGTGAAAGAGGATAAAAGAGAGAAGAAAGAAAATGGAAAATTGAAAAAGAAATATGAATAGTGGAAAAATGAAGAAAACCATATGCTGTCCAATTTTTAATTCAATTTTTCCAAAATTATACATTGACCCCTCCCTAGGATTTTAAATTATGTAGTAGAGTCCACCAAATTTGATCTTCATTCAATCACACTCCTTGAAAGTCTTAGCGCATCACTTTCAACCCTTTGACCTAAAGTAATAGCTATGCAGCCCTAAAAGTTTTCAAATTAGTCCAATCAAGTTTCTCAAAATTATAATTTTACCCCCAAACTTTCAAAAATCTTATAATTAACTCTTTTTGAATTATTTTCTAAAATACCAAATTTTAGGGATACCCTTGATCCTAGCACCTGTGGGTTATGGGCCCATAGAAGAGGTTTGCAAGCCCTCTTCTTCTTGTGTAGCTTGCGGGTAAGCATGTGTCTCTTATTTGGAGCCCATCAGTCATTCACTTGTCGACTAGAAGGTCTTCCCCGATGTCCAGTTCTTGGTAGAACAGGATTACTAGAGCTCCCATGTGATGCCATCACTTCCACCAAATCCTCTAAGCTTCTAATAATAAAAGAAAGAGAAGTGTTTGATAAGATCAAACCAAACACAAACAAACAAGTTTAATCATCCTACGATATACGACAAGATCCTATAGACATCCTTTAATATGCAAACTCATCTTACCAAGATCACCCATTCAAATTCATCTCAATTTCTTAAAATCACATAATAACTTCCTAATACAAAATATACTCAAAATTCATACTCAAACTAATTTAAATAGATGATCAGTTATAATCCCTAATGATACCCAAACGCTAGGTCATCAATAAACCTAGGCTCTAATACTATCTCTGTTACATACTTATTCATAAATTCTTACATGAAAGTCTCCCAGGTATATGTTGTTCCTTCAGCTATCCACCTTCGGTTAATCATTTCCCACCAACTTTGGGCGAAACCTCCGAGAAGGAACATAGCAAATCAAACTTTCTGATCACTTAAGTAGTGAAAAGTCTCAAAAATATTCTCCAAATCCTCAATCAATTGTTCAGATTTTCTATCATTAGGATCTACTAAGAACTTCGAGGGTTTGAAATGAAGAAATCATTCTAATGCCTAGTCATCAGCCATCTCAATAACACCTCTAGCTCCACTACTCAAGTGTTGAGCCTACAGCCTAACTGCTAGCTCTCTCTAGTACATAGGATCCACTTGATAGCCCACTGAATCCACTACAATCCATGCATGGCCTTGATATACATATATAATCCATTTGAAATCTTATATCACTGCTTAGTACAATATTTGAAGCAATACAGTACAACATGTATATATAACCAATTCTATGCCAACTCTTTACCTATGAATTGGTTACAGGGACATCAGAATCATGAACTAAGACCACTGTTACGATCACTGTGACAAGCTGATGACAATATTTTGAGATTGCCCGAGCACCACAGCCGGCCATCTAAAAATGTCGCGCCTCCACCAAATTATTTCTCTCGAGTTCTTGATTTTGAATATCTATTTCATTTCAAGTTTTGATGCTGGAAAAGTCCTCAAAATCCACTCCAAAGTTGCTGCCACCACCTTTCACCACTGCATATTTTTCTCCATTCCCCAACGTTGCTACTGCCCTAATCACCTATGCAAGCTTTCCACTATGTTCTCCTCACTCAGCTCTACCAAACTATAGCCTTAGAACCCCATTTGAGCGTCGAAAAAACATAAACCCACCAATCACTGTGGAGCACCACTCTCGATCTCCTTTCATGGTGGCTCACCGACCTATCTTCAACCATGCCTGGTGATGCTGCCATGTAGTTGGAGACGAGGGGAGAGGAGCGTTGTGATCGGTTTAGTTTGGTGATAGGTGGTTGCTAGTGGAGGATCGTCGGGAATGTTGGGTGATCGGGTGGAGAAAAGAAAGGAGGAAGAAAAAGAAAGAAAATGGAGAAGAAAAGTGAAAGAAGAAGAGAAGAAATTTGCCAAGGTTTTAAAATTAAACTTTTCAAAATTATACATTGGCCCCAAACCTTTACCTCAATCTTTAATTAAGTCCTCTAAAATTTTCACAAACTTCAATTTAGCCTCAAACTAAGTGAGTGCTGCACTTTAACTCATTTAACCAAAAATCGATGCCATGCAAACCCCAAAATTTTGAAATGTGCTCCAATAAATTTTCTAAAAATTGCAAATTTACCCCCAAAACTTTCAAAAATTTTGCAATCAAGTTTTTTTGATTATTTTTTGAGCCTAAAAATATAATCAATTTACATCTTGAATTCTAAACTCTTATTTCTCAAAATACCAAATTTTAGGGGTGTTACACACTTTTCCCTAAGAGAATCTGGTCCCCAGATTCTCATCTAAATACTATTCTGATTGGCAAAAAATAAGTAGATTCATTCAGTTGACCTACCCTCTCTCTTTATTATATTATGCTAGGATTACTTCTCGAAGTCTTGATACATTTTCATACTTCTCAGATGTATCGTTTACCTTGACTTGGGTGCCTCATCTAAAAATTTTCTTTTGGCACTGATCTTCTCTTTTGAAATAGAAAGTTACCTTGAATCTTGATATTGAACTCAGACTTTCCAAAACTTCCAACTTTTCCTTCTATTTTAGCATCCAACGATCATTAACTTAGGTTCGTCATATTTCATCTTGAACTCAGACTACACTTATCTTTGCAATCCTATTTGTTGTATTAATTTCCAACACAGTGCCTGTTCATAGGCTTCTTAATACTTCTGGTTCAAGTAAGTGCCATTCCAGCCATCGACTCAAGGCATGGCCACTATGTGCCCTTTTAGGAAATAGGTGATGAGTTTACTTCATTTGAGACTATTCCCAAGTATTTAGCTACCACTTTTATATAACAAACCTTTATCTTGGGTTGCATATGTAGTTCAATGAAATGAGACATGTATGAAAGAAAGTAAACACCAATATCACATAAGACATTATTACGGATTTCAATCATAAAAACCATACCTTTTGTCATTTCGTCAGGATCCAGTATTTCTTCTCCTATAAAGGCATAGGCACGAGCTCGTATATTCAGCCTCTCTATAGCTTTTTCCACCTATTTTCCTTTGTCTGTAGGGGTGGGGCCTCTCCGTTTGGGGTAATCGTTTGCAAAGTGCTAGTCGCTACCGAAACTTGGACACTTACCCTATTTTCTCTAATAGTTAGACTCGTCATGGCCAAATCCCCCACATAATTCAAATTGCTTGGGTTCTCTTTCTTGAGTCACATTTACCTTCTCACCAAAATGAGGGGCTTGTTAGGCAGTGCTTCCCACCTGAAGCTTCGGCTATTTTTTTCTGGCACTACCTTGTCCATCGAGGTGCATCCTTCCTTTTTGACTTTTATCCTTGATTTTTCTAATCTCATGCAACTCTGAAAAAATTTTACCCCAAAACTTTCAAAAGTCTTGCAATTAAGTCCTTTTCAATTATTTTCTAAAATACCGAATTTTAGGGGTGTTACATAAACTATATTTTTTTTGAAAATGCAGTTATTTATAATCTTCATATTATTTTTTTAATATTTCTAATTTTATATTTATGCACTAGGATAACTTAGAAAAGAAATGAGTTAATTTAAGTATTTTTCTTATATGGTAGTGGTGTACATAAGTTAATTTTATCCAATTTTTTTCATATCAATATTTTTTTATTCGATATCCTATCAACATTAATTATAATATTAGTATAAAAACTATACTAATTCATTTTTATAATTATAAGTGTAGTTTTAGTTTAATACCAAATATATATACATATATATAAATACATCTTAATTAACATATATGTAACTTTTCATATAATAATTTTTATTACTCTCTTTATTGATATATAACTTTTGTAACACTTCATTATATTGTCTAATGGTTGTATTTTTTAATACAATTATGAATGAATACATATTCATGTATATATATGTTTTAACCATACACAATATAATTAATATGTTTTGTTCTCTATATATATTGTGTATATATAAATTTTTCATATATATAGTATTATAGTAATATATAATTGTTTAATGCTTTCAAATTCGAATTGTGAAACGATTATGGAAACCGATGCATCTGATATTGGTTATGGTGATATTTTGAAACAAGTCAATCCTAATAATAAGTAGGAAATTCTTATTCATTTTTGTTATGGTAAATGGAATAATAGTTAGAAGAATTATGCTACTATTGCTAAAGAAATCTTTGCAATAGTTAAATGTGTTTTAAAATTTTAAAGTGACTTATATAACCGGTTTTTTTTAATTAAAACTGATTGCCATGCTGCTCAATTCATGTTTAATAAATATTTCAAACATAATGTTTCTAAACAACTGTTTGCAAGGTGGCAAGCTTATTTAGCTCCTTTTGATTTCAAAATTATTTATAGGAAAGGAACTAATAATAGTTTTCCTGATTTTCTGACTCGTGAATTTTTATAGGATTTATGATTCCTCATAATCTAGGAAGATGTTCCAATACCTTCTCTAATAGAGAAGTATGAGGTTCAAATTTTGCTATCCCAAGGCTGCTAATATAACATGGCAAATAGAAGCTTATAGCTTCAAATATTTCACAAGCATCATATGCTTCTCAAACCTGTAACCCAGATCTTGTCCAATCTGACCCTTTGTTTGCAGAATTTCTGCAATTTGAACAATTTAAAGAAAGTTCTAGTAGGGCTTCCAATTCTAGCTAATCAACCTCTTTGAAGCTTGAAGGATCTAATAGACCTTCTAATTGTTCTTTTGTTGATATAGCCACAAATACTACTACCCCCATTGATGAGGATTCCCTCACAACATTTGAACAAAAAGACCACAAGGATATAATAATGATCCTTGAACACAATGATCTTAAATTGAGAAATGATCCTTGGATAATAATCCAGCGTTATCTTGATTCGGTATCATATGCTGCAGGTTCTTATAAACCTCGATCATATTTCAAAAATATTCTTATCACTACAGGCTCTTGTGAGATCAATCATTTTTTCCCTAGCTCATAGGATAAGTCTGTGTTTAATTTCTCTAAAATTATAATTAAGAAAATTATTTCGATCGAGGAGTGAGGAATATCCTCACTAAAGGAAAAAGAATTTTTTGTTAAAGATAATAGAGTTATTTATAAATTTAAATTTTGGGATTATACCCAAGCTTTTTGAAATTTGTTTTTATATGAAAATCTAAGAAGAAAGCATACTTGGTTTTTAAAAATTTGTCCTAAGGTCTATAAATCTTAGATCCCAAGTTGGTTCCTAGACTGGTTGAAATCTTATGGTTTTACTCATATTATTCTCCTAGAGTAATTCCATCATGCTTTTGATCAATGGGTCAAATTTTCTCCCAAA
Source organism: Jacaranda copaia (assembly GCA_014898725.1). NCBI lineage: Eukaryota > Viridiplantae > Streptophyta > Magnoliopsida > Lamiales > Bignoniaceae > Jacaranda > Jacaranda copaia. The sequence continues at coordinate 759,311 of JACGDI010003783.1, read as the reverse complement.
CTCTAGGAGGTCGAAGCTGAGAATCAAATGGTTCTCAATAAGGCTACTATGTTCTTTTTTATGGAGTTCTCTATTCCATGGATCTGGAAATGGGTTCTAGAGTTCGATTATACTGAAGATAATATCCCATGTTTGTTTCAGACTTTTTATATAAAGTGGTGGAACAAAATGCTGTAGATTAATAAAGTCACTAGAAAAATTGAAGGCCAAGAGACCTTGGATAATATTATCAAGGTGACAAAAGTTAATATGGAAAATATTAAAAAAGATAAAAAAAAAAAAGGAAACAACTTCAATTTTGGGGAAAGCTTCTGAAAAAATCAAGATAAGGAAAGGAAAATTGTCCAAAGCAGATCTTCTTAAAGAAGTTCTTGAAATGGTGCAAGAGGAGATTAAAGATCAATTTAGTGATATTGAGGAAGATGAGTCGTCCAGTTGTTTAGGTGATACAATGTCAATGGCGACTTCATCAAAATAAAAAACAAATGAAAATCGATTTGGATGCTTAGCTAAAGAATCTCAGAACCCTGGTATTGATATACCATCATATTCTAAAAATGCTTTGGATGCAATGCTTGAATCTCTTAGGAAACAGAATCAATCATAATATGACGTTTGCAATGACATCAGATTACAGTGTGAGTTGTGAAAGCAACTGTAATCCTAATAATGTTATAATAAGACAGAAATAGTTCTCTGAATAATTCAAATACTGTTTACTTTTTGCTTTTGTTTTTATTGTTCTGGATTTAAAAATTTTAAAATCCACATAATATTTTATTTTTTACTATTCGGACTTCAGAATTATATTTTGAAATCCGTAATAATTTCTTTTATTATTCTATTTAAGGGCTCACAATTGTATAGAATTCAGAGCCAAATCTTAGAGTTAGATTATTTAAGTTTTCATATTTTATGTACTGATTACATCCTTTGTAATTTTCATTTTTGTAAATTAATAAATCATTGGAGCTAATTAAAGCTTACACTCCTTGGTGTTTTGGTCTCTCCAAGGTTAGTATTTAATTTTTACTTTTATTTTTGTATATTCCTAGCTTAATGGAAGGCTAAGGAATTTTGTATTAAACAATCATGAGTTAGGTACTTCCTATATTATTACGGTCATAATTGAATAGGCTTATGTTGAAGGTTTTAGATCTGTTTAATGAGTTATCCGATCAAGTTCTAAGGTTTAATGATACTTTGTGTATGCCTGATTCTGGGTTATATCCCTTGTTTGCTCTTGTTAGCCGGGTTGGCGTTTATGGGTGTTTGGATATTGAATCAGATTGATATGGTGGGCTAGTTAAATTCAAGTAAATAATATCTTGAGTTCTAACTATAAGTTGGGTATCGTGAACTCATTTTGAGATCTAATCCTCTTTCATAAGATCCTGCCCCTTTATAATATAATTAATATGTTTTGCTCTCTCTATATATTGTGTATATATAAATTTTTGATATATATAGTATTAGAGAAATATACAATTTATTACAATTTAATTATAAGTATTATATCTAGTTACATCGTAAGTGAGAAAATTTCTAACATAAGCTAAAATCTCTATAATATATATACTAAATTAAGCTAAACATAAAATTTCACTACTTAAAAATATAAAAATATTTACCATCTTTTTTCTATACAATCATTCTCTTAGTATATTAAAATTTATTTTTTTTCTTGAAGATGAATGTACGTAAATGATCATATACTTACATTTCCAATATTTTAATTGCTATGCTAATGAACCAAGATACCAAGATAATATATAGATATAAAGATATAAATATAAATGAAGTTTCAGTTTTATGGAAAGTTAAAATATTTTATCTTCTACTAGCTCATTTTTCAATGTTGAATTCTTTAATTTCTTCAAACAAAGTCAATGTTAAAGCACTTTTTCAATTTTATCTTCTACTAATTTATGAATAGTTTATTTGATTTATAAAGTGTTTTAATATTTAGATATGATTTTTGTGTAGAAATTGATTATGTAGGCGGTTTGATTCAATGACACGTAAATCAATTTCATATAATTTTTGTTATGTTTTATTAATATCATCAATTATATTATATTAAAAAAATTCTTATTAATTCTTTTAAGTGTTATGTTTGTAATGTTTAAAATATATTAATACCTACGTTGTAGATAGAATTAAATAAAATAAAATTTTAAATTTAATCTTATTGATTACTTGGTGCACTGCATGAGCTAACAACTAGTTTTGATGCAAATAAGAAGAAATTCAATTAATTGGTGAAAAGTAGCTAAAGTTATTTTCACTTTAGAATATAGTCCCCATTTGAATTTTTTTTTGTCTATATTCCCATATCAATTTCTTTTTTTTAGTTCACTCTCTGACTTAAGTGAAAAAGGCAAAAACTGCATTCACTTAAATTAAAAATAACAAGAAACCCTTTACTCACCTAATTAAAGATGTTTTCATCAAAAGTACAGCCCCCACCCACCCAAACTTTTTTTCTTCCTTCTTCTCTCTATTTTAGAAATTGATCCTCATTCTCTAGTGACTGACACTGTTTTTGACTTTTTCTTGTGGTGCTGCAACAACTTGCCTTCTTCTCTTTTCTCTTTCTTATTTTTGAATTGATTTTCCACCATCATTGTGTTATCCATATTTGTGTTCTTCTACATTTTCTCAAATTTTTTCCAACCCCCCAAAAAATTTCAAAATGGAGGCACATTCCCTAATGTTTTCCCCAAAAAACTCAATTTTTATACCCAAAAAATCTTACATTCTAAAAATCACACCTACTTTCTCATTTTCTCAGTCAACATTTCACATCATTCATTCATATATATATATATACACATACATATATATATATTAAAATTTTACTAGTTAAAAAAAATCTAAAACTTATGCTTACAACTTTAATTAAATTAATTGTTGAAAAAATGAATTAAATTTAATTAAATATTATTTATATTATTACTAAATAATTTATTTATTGAATAATGTATTAAATTAATTAAATTTACTTATTAATTAAATAATATATTAGTTATATTTAATATTTAATGTACTAATTAAATATTATATTTATTCATTTAATAAATAAATTAAGATGTTTTAATTTGATGTAATAAATAAATTAATCTTCTTCCAAAATTATTCTTCATTAAATATTAATCTTCACATTTATTTAAAATTATAACAAATTTTTGATTATAGGGTGATACTTATGTAATAATATATTAAGTTTAATAAATTAATATTGATAAGCTTAAAGTAATTGTTGAGAGAATTAATTAAATTTAAGTAAAATTATTTGATTATTACTAAGTAATTTATTTACTAAATAATGAGTTAAAGTAATTAAATAACTTATTAAATTAATTAATTGATTTATTCAAATAACTTGTTGCTTATATATTAATTATAATTCATATTTTAAATATAATTAAATATTAAATTTATTTATTTAATAAATAATTTAAGATGATGTAATTTCATATAATATAATGTTATTTATTTTTTTAATTTGATGAATAGTTATTAAGTCTTATATATAAATCATTAAAAATTTATTTATTTAAACAAATAACTATGTTTTATCTATATATAAATCATTAGTAATAAATAATTAAATAATTATATTTTAATTAATAAAGTAATTAATTTATAATTAATGATAGTAATTAATTTTTTTATAAGACGATATTAACAATTATGATATCACTATGATATAGGCTTATTTGTTTATAATCAAGATATAATTATGATTTCAAGAATAATTAATATTTATTAATATATATTTTATTACAAATAATACATCATTATAACATTATAAATTTCAAAACAATTAACTAATTAAATTAATTACACTCATATTTTAATCATTACAAATATATATACACATATCATCCAACTTTAAAAATACCTACATACAATATATAAAAAAATCATTTTCACCCTACAAATCCAACCAAAAAGCAAATAATTTGATATTTATAGTAAAGTTTGTCTCTCTCCAAAATATAAAGAAATAATAAACTCATTTTTAAATTATTTTTCATATTTTCCTAAAATAAAAAGAAACACATGGTACATTCTCCAAATTTTTTCCCTAACACCCATGCTCCCAAATTTGTTTCTAGAAAATGGACAAAACATAGAATAACAGGCCCAAGTTAAAAAGGTTTGCATTTTCACCCCTCTATTCCAAGTCTACAATGTAAGTTTTGTAATTTTCTCTTTTGTTATTTTTGTATTGAAATAATGAATGAATTTTCATATATTCTTTTGTTTTCTACTTATTTTATCTTGATTTTTATTATTTAGGCATAATTTTTGACATACTGGATTCACTTGATTCACCCACAATTAGTCTTTTGCTTTATTAGAAAAAACGCCTAATGTAAGTTTTTTTTGGACTTGAATATTGTTAATTTACACTCAAATTGTTGTGTTAATTGTATGTTTCAATTATCAATTACTTGAATTTAGCAATTATATAATTCATATGAGGTATAGTGTACATTAGTTGTTTATAACTGAGTTTAGAGATATTATCTGATTTATAATTTCCAATCGTGTTTAAGCATTTTGGGGGCATTCATTCATACAAACTCATCATAAATATGATTAATATTATTTTCAAATAATATGGTAACAAAATTCGAACTTTTGGTTTTTAAACTATGAATTGCAATACAAAAAACCTCCAATTTAATATTGTGTTCAAACTTTTTGGTACCAAAATTCAAATTTTCAGTATTTAAATTGTGAGTTGCAATATAAAAAACCTCCAATTCAATATTGTATGGAAGTTTTTTGGTACCAAAATTTAAACTTACAATATTTAAATTGTGAGTTGTAGTCCAAAACTTACAATTCAATATTTATGTAGTTACATTTGTCTCTCTTATCTATAGAAATAATATCTAGAACTCATGAACTTGCGCACCAAATCCCCAAAAGTAATACGAACTCCGAGCTATATTCTCAGTGCTCTTTGGGGTACTTTAAAAATGTTATTGAAGAATTGGATGGTAAGGGAGCTTTAGACATACTGAAGCAATAAAGAGAACCCCATTTTTGGCATATCTTAAAATGACTAAATTGAGTAATTGTTTTATTAGGTAGTGATTGCTATGCATAAATGGAATTAGGTGGAAATGGAATGGCTTTAGGAAAGAAATGATGCTGGTATGGCTTATCCTATGATTGGTATGTACAAAGAATGAGAAAGGACTGGAATTGTCTTTCCTTTTTATATTTCAATATTATGATTGGTATTTAGTAATGATAGATAGGAATGGAATGAATGTATTTTAAATGACCAAATTATCCTTTATATAAAATTCTTAAAATAAAATATTTTATGATAAATTGCTTATATCTTATAGTTCATTTTTTTCCTACTATCTTTAATTTTTATTTTGCAAAAGTGTAAGACAATAGCTAATTAATATTTTTTTATTATCACATATTTATTTCTTCATAAATTATCTAGTGGTTGAAAATATATAATTGAAGTCTACATAAAAGACCTTATCGAACATACAAATTCAGCAAGTTTAATAAACCAAAATCTTATCTAATCGTTACACAACCACAAGTATTTATTTTCTTGATACTCTATGAAAAGAAATATTCAAACTCATTAACTACCAAAAGTATTCAACTAAACATTATGAAGTAGTATAACCAACTTATTTCCAATATACAACTCTTTCCGAAACAAAATGCCCAAAGTATGTAAATTAGTTTTGCATTAAAAAACCCAAAAAAAACCTTTAAATATCGCCATGCAGAATAGCTACGACCAATTGCTCTTTTCCCTCTTCAGTCATGCTAAAGAATATATTTGTTAATTCATGGTCACAAGCAATATGGCACATAGCTCTGATAACTTCCATGGTAGTAAGATTGGGGATCTTCCTTATCTTAGAATCAATTTTTGTCTCCTTTTTGAAATCTCAGCATCAACTCTAATTGCTTTACTAAAAACTTGACTTGCTTTGGCAATTTCATTTCTAATAACTAAAGCTACATCTTTAATCCAATCTAGCATAAAGTTTAAGCTATCAACACTTCATCCTCTTTTTTTTTTCCTTTGATTATGAACCCCTTCATTTCTTGGAGATTGTAGAGGAGATAATGATATAAAAGCATCAAAGTCCTCAAGACCATTTTTCATAGCAGATTCAACATCATTATTAGCATCATTGTTGGCTTCTTGTCTTTCTATTTCTTCCATCATATCAACAAGACCTTCAGCATTAGTTCTAGTGGCCCAATCTTTTCCAAAAATAATAAGTAAATCATCATAAAAAGGGAATGAATTATTCTACCAAGCTGAATTTGTAAGATGACTCTGCAAAAAAATTAATATTAAAATATATTGTAACAAAATAACACAATCAATAGTATGAGTAACTTTAATCAATGACATTCAAACTTGAAGATATGAATCCCATACAGCTTTTTCTGTAGTAATACATTCTTTTATTGGATCAATTCCAAAACTACTTGTATTTGGGCCACTCAACATGTCATACACAATATGAAAATCTTTTTTTAAGGTGTTAATTTTTTATTCAATATGCAACTTAGCCTTTGGACTTGAGTTAGGTAGAGAAACTTGGATCTTCTCCTTAATATAATTAAGATAGCTTGGTTTGAATCCATTTTCAGCTTTATAGATTCCAATATTTACCATATCAAGAAGTGCTTAAACTAGCTTAGCATCTTCCTCATACTTCCATTTTCTTTTGTTCTTACCATGGCCCCTTGTATCTTGATTTACATTGTCCACTCTCTAGTTGAATATCTATATTAGAATTATTTTTTTTTTAAAATTCAAGATAAGTAAATATTGTAAAATTTTAAAACATACTATGATATTATTAATGCAATGCAAGTATTGACATAAAAAATTAATTAAATCAATATCAATTATAAAAGAAATATTAAATGGATTAATAAAATAAACATCACATCAAATTAAATGTAGTCATCCAAATTAGTTTAAAGACCAAATAAATGGTTTAGAAGATCATATAAAAATTAAAACTAAATAAGCAAACCAAAAAGTTCCCCAAAAAAGCTATAAAAAGTCATCTAGAATTTCTTTGTGCTAACCAAGTGTTAAACATGCTAATTGCAAGGTCTTTTCTAAATTGGTCCATTCAACAGCAAGCTTAGCTATAGTGATTGGTTTTTCATCTTCATCAACTTCATTATTGTTTAGGTGTTCTCCTTCACTTTCTTCTCCCTCTCTTTCTTCACCATCTTCTAGATCGTCCCTATTCTCTAGTTGGTAAGCATTCATTTCTTGTCTTATAAAATTATGAAGTAGGCAACATGCCATTATGATGCGATTTCAAATTTTAATTGGATAATACAAAGGACTTCTAAGAATTCCCCAATAGCTTTTTAAAAAGCCAAATAATCTCTCTATAATTTTCTTGGCAAAAGAGTGCTTCACATTGAACAATTCTTTAGTGGTAGTAGATAGACGCCCTTCACTCCAATCATTCAAATGGTATCTTTGACCTCTGAATGGCACTAGAACTCAATCACCATTTCTATATCTAGCATCCATAGGATAATATGAACCTTAAAATTTATAAGAGTTAGTTGTTGCAGTGTCATTTACAATTTAACTTTATTTCTTTTAATAAAGTGTAATTTTCAATCTTACCTCGAGGAACTACCAAACCGTTTCTCCTTGTTATCGCATCTCTTAAGACTCAACCATCAGCGGTTGATCCTTCCCACCTTAGCAACTCGTAGATAAATTGAATATCTTAAGAACACACTCCTAATACATTAGTGGCAATTTCATTTTTATGTGTTCGATATCTAGGTTTGTCCTCTAGAGGCACATGAACTTTGATAAATGTACCATTTAGAGCTCTCAAACACCCTTATTATTATTAAATTGAAATAAGTACATTGTAATATATTAACCCAATTTATAACTAAATAAAATTACATACCTTGAACCCTTTCCATCACTCATCAGTAGTGTTCTCATGTACTGCATCGAGCGTCTTAAGAAAACTCCCTTGAAGTTTACTTATTGCATTTATTACTTTTTGAACTGTTAGCTAATTATTTCCCTTAAACATTCAAAATTCATATTTATAATTCTATGTTTTTGATGGTGAGCTAAAATATGAACCATCATAACCACTTGTTCATCCACTAACATATTTTTAGTTGAAGATACTATACCGGTTGCTTCAAGTTTGGAGCATAAACAAACAAAAGCTTGTTTGTTCATCCTTATTGTGTTCTTGCATACAATATCACTAGCATAAATTATGTTTTGAATGTATTTTCTCCTCTAAAAAAAACTATACTAATACATTGGCCTTAATCTAATAGATTCATTATAATATTCAATACATTTAAGAACAATTAGCCAAAACCAATTTATTAAATGCATTATGTTCAACCACAAGGACATCATTGCCATATATTTGTTTCTCCTTGCCAACTTTCTTGTTGCTAAACTTAATCTTCCCATAGTAACAAATTTATTATGAAAATAACATATTAAATAGTTTCAAACAATTGAATTATTAAATAAATTACAATCAAATGTTAAACACACACACACAAGAATAAACAAGATCCTTTGCTTTTAGCTATATATTTAGACTTCTATAAACATATATTTATGTGAGTAATATTCTATTGCGCATAAAAAGACACTTGTACACATAAAGAAAAAAAAACTTTAAAATATTCATAGGAGAGATTTATCATCATATACAATATCCTACAATTCATTATAATCAAAGTACAAAACTCAAGTGCATAACAAAAAAACAACTAAACAAAAAATAATATCCTTGATCGTAACTTGATTGTTATATGTTTTATCAATATTATCCTTTATTTCAAATAAATAAATAGATAAAAAAGGGAAATAAAATTCAACTTACATGTAAGAATATATTATATTATTGATATGGGTAGCCCAATAGGTCCAACCCAACAGTTATTAACTCCAAAGTGTACTTCCAAGCCTACTTTGAGTCTATGGCCCAATTGTGTTTCCAGAACCTGGTGGGCTGTCAACCAACGACTTCGTACATATGCAGTATCATGGGCTAAGTCACTCGACCATAATTGCCAGGTCGAGTGGATGGTTCTCATCCCTACTCAACGAGAGGCTTCAAGCTGCTTAGTCTATTCAGCTATATCTCTAGTCAACCAGTCCCTGTGCTTGATCACTGTTGACCATAGTGCTAACTCCAACACCAAATCATATCTTAGCCGCATTTAATGCTCTGATAGTCAGTGTGCCTCTGCATTAATGGCGCATGTTGCCCCAGTATTGCTTGTCACTAACTCTATCAGGAGGTGTGTCTCCAAAGTACTATTCTTCTATGAAGGTAGAAGATAATATCACCTGGAATAGTACAGGAATGAGAAATCACCTTTAGCTCCCAAGCAAGGACAAAAGCCCTCTACACTTGATAGGGGCATCTTAGACATATCATCAACTTGGAGAAGGCTATAAATACCTCATTTCCAGCCACTTTCCAGGTATGCCATTTTTACTCTATGCTGTTACTCTACTGCTCAATTCTTCTACTTGACTAGTACTAACTTAAGTGTCAGAGTTCCTTAGCTAGGGACACCTTGGCTAGTTCGATGTTTGCTAGTGGTTGTAGATCTCAACCCAAGAAGATATCACTATTAGATCATTCGACCTCCCTGATCGAATTAGCCTAAACACTACCCAATCCAGTAAAACAGCTTTCAACCTCATCATTTTGGCACCATCTGTGGAAACTTGAGATTGCAAATGAAAAGATGGTAAACACCAAGAACGTTGTATCTAAAAGAGAGAAAAATAGAAAGACAACGTCTCCTCCTTCTCATGAGCCTCAACAAGGATCACATGCTCCGGACCCTAGTGCCCTATAGGAGTAAGTTGTTACCTTGGCCATGCCTCAACTAATGCAACTGATAAGTGAACAAATCTCCGCCTAGATTTCTGCTAAGCTTTCTGCGGCATTGAATAGGTACACAATTGTGCCCGTCCTAGCTAGTAGTGCAACTCTACAATTACCACTGTTAGAAGTAAGGTCCCCTCGAGACAGTCATGGTCGCCCAGAGTCTAGGTGTCCACCAATCAAATGAGAAACCAGTCCCAAGTGCCTCCATGGAGAAAAAGGGCGACCAGAGCTAAGGGAAAAGATTGATGATTCTATAAATCATTACACTTGACCTAATTAAGCCTTATAGCATAATAGGATCAAACATTCAAGATTGGACTAGTGTGAAGAATCAATGAATCATGCCGCCCAGCCTATTTGAGCCCCACAACGTAATAAGGCCGAGTTAGTAATTGATGACTAAATAAGTTGAAGAAAATTTTGAGGCCAAGGACTCAACAATGAGCTAGTAGTACCTGGCGGAGGTTAGAAAACTGTAGCAGCCATTCAAAAAATTTATGCTCAACCAGGTACTTCAATTTGAGAATGAGCATGTAGATGTCCTATCCTAATTTGCTAGCTCGACCAAAAGTATAAGAGAAAGGACAATAACTTTTCAAGTCACTGACATACCATCAATAGGCATCTTCAAAGAGAATTTGATGGGAAGCATTGAAGAGATAGTTCACCCATGTCAAGATCCAATAAAGCTCTACTTGAGTTACGACATGATCTTCAAAGAAAAAACTGAGGACATCGCCTTTGAGGACAAGCCTCAAAGTTTACACTCGATGAACATGGCCAACTTTATAAAAGGTCAATCTGTAAACCGCCCCTAAAGTGCTTGGATCTTGACCAAGCTTATGTGGTCATATAGGATATCCATATAGGCATATGCGGGTACCATTCAGGAGGAAGATCCCTTGGCCATAAAATCATTAGGAATGAATACTTTTGGCCCACTCTGCTGAAAGATGATGTTGATTTTACTCGAAAGTATTTATCATGCCAAGTCCACTTGAACCTCCCACACTAATTCATTACGCCCATGGTCAATGTCCAGATCTTCTGGCCATTTGACTAGTGGGGGATCGACATTCTAGGATCATTGCCAAAGATTATGGGTAAGAAAAAGTTCATAATTATGACAGTTGAGCATTTCACCAAATGGGTTGAGGTAGAAGCTGTCCTAAAGATAACTGACACAACTATCAAAAGTTTTATCTAGAAAAACATTATTAACTATTTTGATCTCCCTAAGATTCTCATTTCAGATAATAGGATGCAGTTTTAGAGCAGAAATACCTAAAATTGATGCGAGGCTATGGGAATCACCCAACATTTTACCTTAGTGGGTAACTCTCAATCGAACGGCCAAATAGAGGAAATGAACAAAACAATCCTCGACCATTTGAAAGCTAGAATATAAGGGATCGGGTTGAGCTAGGCAAACAAATTCCCTACAATGTCATAGGCACACAGGACTATCCCCCGAACAGCCGCGGGTCACAACCTTTACAGTTTGGTATACAGCTTTGAAGTAGTCATCTCCTCTGAACTTCTGCAACACACAGCTCGAGTGATCCACTTCAACTTAATTAGAGACACCTTGAAAAGGATACTCAGCCTGGAGATAATGATTAGCGGAGACAAAAATCCTATAATACCTTGCAATGCTATAAATCAAAGATGGTAGAGAACTATAATTAAGGGGTTAGGCCGCACTGCTTTAAGATCGGAGACCTTGTTCTCAAGAAGATGGAGGTATTTAAGAATGATGACAAACTTGACCCAAAATAAGAAGGCCCTATACTATTGTGAAGGTATCAAAGCACAACACCTATTGATTTTGCTAACATTGATGGGGATGAGCTCCCTTACTTATGGAATGCCATCAACTTGAAAAAATTCTATGTATAAGAACATATTGTAATCATCTTTGTATTCTATGATATAAATAATGTTTTAGCAACACTCCTATTATTCACTTGTAATGCTATAGCCATGAACACTCCTATCTACCTCACGTAACTTCAAGTCGACCTAACAAATAGCTTCAAGCTGCTAAATTAAGGCTTCCAAGCTAAAGTTTAAAGTTGACCCCATAGTTGACCCAACAAGCAGCTTCAAGCTGCCAAATCAAACCTTCCAAGCTAAAGTTTAAAGTTAACTCCGTAGTCGACCCAATAAGCAGCTTCAAGTTGCCAAATCAAGGTTTCCAAGCCAAAGTTTCAAGTTAACCCAACAAGTAGCTTTAGGTTGCCAAATTAAGGCCTTTGAGTTCCCAGTTTCAAGTAGATCTCGTAGTCGACCCAAAAGCAGTTTCAAGTTGCCAAATTCAGTTTACAGTCAACCTTGTACTCTATACAACCAATGGCTTCACACCAATGGTTAAAGAACTTTTCGATGCTCAGGTTTGATTATAATCAATCAAACTAAGTTAAGACATGACATTTGGCCAAAAATGGTTGTTTATATATCAACCACATACTCAAGCAAAAACTCACTGCTATACAGTCGTGTTTATCTAAATGATTATTATAGAATTTGATCATAAACTTCTTAGTTAAGTTAATAACTGAAGTCAACCCTAAACCTGTGGGTTTTAAAGTTAATTAATCCATTGGTCAACCATTCATAATCGATAATACCATTGGTGTAAAGCAAAGAAAGTGCAAAAGCGTTACAGTTGAAATAATGTTCTATTTTATGAACAAAATATTCATTACAGTTGAAGTACAACCTTCATCAAAAAGAAAAAAAGAAAAAGAAAAAGAGAGATTACAAAAGTACAACATTGCCTATACTAGGCTACCACAATCTTCCTAAGCTGATAGGAACCTTATTTGTTGCTCGAGCTTGCACCTTTTTGAGCCACTTATGCACCCTCTTTGATAGCATCGTCGAGCTTATCACTCAACAAAATTAGTGCCACCACCCCTGCTCGAGCATTATTGACGCAAAGGGGAGAACAACTTGCGCTGGCTATGAAAGCTCTATCTCATTGACCAAAAACTCCTCAGAACGTAGCACATATCAAAGGTAAAATCATTGGCGAAGTTAAACTCTTTTGCCATAAGGACGAGCCTCTTTGACACTTTCGCTTACCTCAGTTGATCAGCAATCATGGCCTCAACTTGGATGTTTCCATTAGTGCCATCTTCAGCTGTGGTCCCCTCGGGCAAAAGATAGGGTCGCAGTTGTTTGTCCAACATAAAGCTCATGCGGTCCTTATTCTTTGTCCTGAAGGCATAGTCCAAATACTCAAGCTTCTTGATGGATTTTTCAAAGGCAACCCTCACATCATCAAGCGAGAAGACTACGCTTGCATCCTAAAAAGCCAAGCAAAGCATAAATTGCTGTACTGTCTCTTTTTGCATCAGTGAAAGTTTCTTAAAGAATTCTTCTCAGGCCTCATGTAGTGCAGCGTTGCATCTATAGTCTGACTAGAGTTGTAGCTTTACTATGCATCTAGTCGAGCTTTGTGCAATAGTTCATCCATTTAACTTTTCTCTTGGATAGCCGCGACTATCTACTGATCCTTTGTACTAAGCTGCTAGTGGAGATTCGTGACCACTTTATTCAGCTGGTCGATGCAAAGCTAGGATTAATTTAGTTATGCTTTCAAGGTATCGATATCCCTAACCTCTAATAATTGCTTTAGGTCAATCAAGGCCAATTCTGTCCTCTGGTAGAAGTGATACTCAGGTTGGCTCACCTAAAAGAAAAAATACATTACAAAAGTTTGATCGACCAGAAAAGTGTATTCGATGAGAAAATTATTAACCATATACTTACCATGTTGCAGTGGTACACCATTGCCTTGAGTGCACTAACTTGGCTTAGATCTATAAATTTCCTTTAGTTGGATACGAAGAGTCCGACCACCATGCATTTCAGTGCCGCAACCCTAGTCGACCCTGATGCTATTATGGAAGTTGAGTTGGGCACAACCATGTTTTACTCTATCCCGAACTGAGGTTATGGTAGTTAAAGAATTTGAAACAACACCTCATCGCTGCATTTCCCAAACAAGTTGTAGTTAGTGAGAGCTTTTCCTTTACCTTTATCTTCTATCGATCTTTTTAGAGTGGGACCTCCCTTATCAACCATAAGTCTTTTGACCCGATCGACAGGGCCACTATCGGTCATTACCACCGATTGGGAGAGAAATCCCTTGGGGTTGATTCTGGTGCAAGAGCTGCGATTGAAAGTGTTGGAGCTACGGTTGAGGCAGTAGACTGGTGGCACTCCTTGTTTCTTTGAACGTGGACCATAGCTTCCTGTCATGTTGGGTTTATTATCTTTTCTCAATCTATCGGGTAAAATATAAAAAGAAAATAATTAAATTGGAGCAGAAAAATAGCGTGAAATAGAATCATAACAGTCGATAGAGAACTACCTAGTCAATCATCAATAGGCAAGTTTAGCTCAGCGGTCAACAAGCCAACTAGCACTAAACACCTCTCCTCGATTAAAATAGAAACTTATATTTGGCCAAACTAGATAAGGTCTTGAGTGAAGGTGTTTAGCTAGCTTGGGGTTAGATTTCATGGCATCTTGACATGCCCCTTCTACCACCCCCGTGGTATATTGAACCCCCTAGGCCTCGAACGTAAAGAAAATGCTTCCTCCACTTTTTTTCATAAGAAGAGGATGAGGTCACTAGGAATTTTTTATGCTGCCACTCTGTAAGGTAATAGAATCTGGACTCCTCGATGCTACCCAATGTTTGGGATATTGGGAGGTGAAAAAGATTTAAGAAGTTGGCAAAAGAAACTGATTGGTAGAATAGGTGCATCAACACAACAAAACTATATATGGTCAAAAAGCAGTTAGGAAGAAGCTGTATTATGCTAACCTTTAAACCACCTAAGAGGTTGACCACAGCTGGTACAAAAGAGAACCTAAGCCTACACTTAAAGCCCTCATCAAAAACTATAATACACTCTTTTGGAGGTCGAGACATCCTATCCTATGGGCCAAAAGCTAACAATTCATACTCCGTAAGGATATGGTAAAGCTCCCTAATGCGCATCAAATCAGTTGAGGTAATATTTTAAGCAATCTCACTATAGTGATCAGGTGTGAAAAGTAGACCACATGAGCCGGCACCTTGCTTAGGCTTGCCTCACCCCTAAAGGTAGCCCTCTCATCAATCGAGCTACTAAAGGTCAAGCTTGAACTCGATGAACTACTAGATATGCTCTTTTTCTCAACCTTCCCATAGAGTTGTGCCCCTTGGGACCTAGTGTCCTTGCTATCCAAAGTAGTCAACATATTCAGCAAACAACGAAAGAAAAGCAGCAGTGAGATGGTAAAACTTACACGGTATCGACAAAACTCTAAAGACTTGGAATAGAAAGAAGGCTATGTGAATTCAAAGCTTGACCAGACTAATTGCAGTAAATGTGTAAAATGAGTAGTTTCACTACGCCTATTTATAGGCACTTAGATGGGGAAACTCAATCAGTGGTAATAACTGTACAGCCGTTTTTTGGCGCTTCATGTACCTC
Organism: Jacaranda copaia; assembly: GCA_014898725.1. Taxonomy (NCBI): domain Eukaryota; kingdom Viridiplantae; phylum Streptophyta; class Magnoliopsida; order Lamiales; family Bignoniaceae; genus Jacaranda; species Jacaranda copaia. Next base: position 743,866 of record JACGDI010003783.1, on the reverse strand, counting down.
AATGTAACAAATACATTAAATACACCAAACCTTAGTCAACAATTCAAAAATTATGGTCGAATATCCAAAATCATCATTTAGTTACGTATTTACTCCTTACTCCTCATTGACAAGCTTGATCAGGACCATGAGTAGAGGGACTCATGATATGGGCAGCCTAATAGGCCCAACCCAATAATTATTAACTCTAGAGCATACTTCTAAGCTTACTTTGGGTCTAGGGCACAATTGCATTTCTAGAACCAGGTGGGCTATCATCTAACAACTTCATATATATGCAGTATCATGGACTGAGTCATTCGACCATAACCACTAGGTTGAGTGGATGGTTCTCAACCCTACCTGGCGGGAGGCTTTAAACTACCTAGTCCATTTAGCTATTTCTCTGGTCGACCAGTCTCTATGGTTGATCACCATCAACTAGAGTGCTTACTCTAGCATCAAATCGTATCCTAATCATATTTAATGCTTTGACAGTTAGCGTACCTCCATATTAATGGCATATGCTGTCCTCGTACCATCTTTGCTACCAACTCTGTTAGAAGGTGTACCTCTAGGCTACTATTCTCCCAAGAAAGCAGGAGATAATGCCACCTAGAATAGTACAGGGATGAGAACTGACCTATAGCTCTCAAGCAAGGACAAAAGCCCTCTAAACTTGATATGGGCATTTTATACATATCATCCACCTAGAGAAGGCTATAAATACCCCATTTTTAGCTACCCTCCAAGTATGCCATTTTTACTATTTACTCTTACTCTGCTACTCAATTCTCTTACTCGACCAATACTAACTTGAGTGTCGGAGTGCTTTAGCTGGGGGCACCTTGGCTAGTTTGACATTTGCTAGTAGTTGCAGATCTCAACCTAAGAAACTATCACTATTGGATCATTCGACCTCCCTGGTTGAATTAGTCCAAACATAACCCAATCCAGTAAAACATCTTTCAACCTCATCAATTATGTTTAATACAAAATATTAATATGAATTGAACTAAAGATTTCTAATTTCCAAGTAAATCACATGCTAAGAATGCCAGCTATAAAAAATGTTATTCAAATATATCCCACATCAACCTAACCTTATTTCTCATCTTTTTATTCACTCAAAAAGATGAATTTTGATTTTGAAAGATTTCATTCGTTAATACTCCTACAAGATCAAACACCCTTCTTCATACCCATGTTAGAAAGTACTTTTGATTGTTCTATCTCGATGAGACTATTTCATTATGCTGTAAAAGTCAATCTCCAAACATAACTTGGGATAACCCCTAGCTGAGACACCATTCAATTCAATCTTAATTCAAACCCATAAACAATTAATAGGCCCATCATAAACATTTCAAACTTATTAGAAAAAATAGTGAATTTCAACTTAAGCAACCTTAACAAATGCTATATACAAGCCTTAGATAATCCAACGTACAAAATATGTGCTAAATGTATACTATCAGTGTTCCAAAACACTTATCACATAGCATTATATACATACTGTAGATCTCAAGTCAGTCCCACATATTAAAACATCTTTAAATTTCACAAATGTCCAAGCATGCCCATAAGTAGTTGCACACGTCTATTCTATACAAACTTTATATTCATTGATCCAACATGGAGTCCAAGCTTATCACTCAATCATGTCTGAGAAAATTAAGATAAAATAGGGGAGAGGGGAGTAAGTCCAAAGGACTTAGTAAGGGATAATTGTAAGCATAAGCTATAGGGATTTGTTGAGGAAAAATCAACTCAACAGATTATAATTTAACAAGTAAATAGGTACATTTCAAGAAATAGGCAATAACAAGTCCGGTAAACAAGCAATATCAGATTTAAAACTTTTAGTAGCTACTAGCTCGAGGGGTTGTGACTGTCGACTTGAATGGTTTAGCTAACTCAATCAATTTACTATAGGAGGTATTGACATCAGCTTGTTCAGCCTAGACATCAGCCTGAACTAGACCAAAAACTACACCATCCTTATTACTCCATGAGTAATTTATAAATAGTCAAGATACAAGTATGTTCAAGCAAACTCAAATAATATATGTTGTTCAACAGGTCAAAATGAAACATGCATATTTGATTCTCCTTATTCTAATCAATCAATTACTTTTACCAAAGCATGGCAGCTTGGTATACAATAGGTTGCCGATGTCCAGGGAAATGCCCATAACTCATGGCTAAATGCAGATGCCCAGGGAAACGCCTATAGCGGTATTACCGATACTCAAGGAACTACCCTTTATATACCACTAACATATCCAAACATTTTGCTGGGATTGGCACTCCACCTAAATATATCTCCCTACATATAACATATCAATCAATTGGATTTATCGACGAGGTAATACAATAATGATTAACAAATACGATTACGTTATCATGGCCAAATAACACGATACGAATAAGAAATTGTGCTAGCAAGGTATTCAACAATATTACAGGATGGGAACAAGTATAGGATAATAACAAGACCAATTGAGAACAAGTATAAGATACGTAACAATAGAAAGTTATGGGCACCAGAACAAATAAGAATAAATTTATGTCTGATGACACTCAAGTACTAACCCTTATAAGGGTGTATGAGTCAATGAACATACAACAAACAAGAACTCAATTAAATACAGATTTCAATAAACACGAGCATCTATAGTACAAGCGTATTTAACCCTCATAGGCATTTTTCCAAAAGAACCAAAAGAAATAATTGAAGCCAAAGTAGCAGACCCTCATCTCTATAGTCTTAAAAAATGCAATCCACAATCAGCACTCTACTGGTCCATGGGACCTATTTCTTTGCCACTTAACCAAAGGAATAAATCCACAATCAAAATCATCAATTAACCTTAATAACCTCCAATAATTTACAATCTTATTCTTAACAGCCTCAAATTGGTAGTTATTCGCTAATAATTGCTATCACTATTATTACAATTAGCCATACACGAGAATATTTATAGGCATATATCGTACTAACAAAAGGGTATAATTAGTTCCTTATTTATATACTCAACCTCATATCATCATCCCAAAAGTAAAATAACATTGCAATTACCATTACTTGGTTCCAAATCCATAAAATCCACAAGTTAGGGTTTTAATCCTTCAATTAACTCAATTACCCAAAATCATCATATTTTAATTTGAATTCAAGTCCACTACTATGTAATAATCCATGCATGCATGTCACATATATATCTATATCATACATCAGCTGTTCATTTCTTGGCAACATAAAAGATTTACAAAATGAAATGCTGCAACATATATGTATATGTATATATAGAAAATCCCAAATCTAACTCTTTACCCTAAGATATGCTTAACGAAGCCTCAAAATCTCAAATTGAGAGCACACTACGATGAGGCAAAGAAACTACCTTCGAGTCGCCGTCGCGCCACCACCGCTGGAACTAACTAAAACCACTACCAATAACTGCATTTCAGCTCCTTGAACTAAAATTCCCAAACCAATTTTGCCAATTGTAGTCGGGAAAGCCTCTAATTGCAGCCTTAAAAGTCTAGTGTTGTTGCTCATCGCTGCCTCAATTTAACTCAATTCTACCATCACTACTGCTTGAAACTTCAATCCAAAACCACTATCTTCATCCTTAAGCTAAAACCTTCAAAACCCGCTGACAAGACTTCAACTTCTGCTGCCAGGGATGTAGTACCTCTAAGCTTCACTGTAGCAGCAACTTCTATCCCATTTTTCGATCATTATACTGGTTAGTTTTAGGTGAAAATGATATATTCGTGTTCTACACGACAAGAGGAAGAAAATGATACCAAATATGATAGGGTTTAGGTTGCCGAAAAAGAATCGCTGATGAGAGAAAATCTTGATGGTACATAGGAGAAAAATGAGGAAGTCAAAGGCTAGTTTTGCTATTTAAAGGCCAACTTTCAAAAATTATGATTTCACCGTTAAAACTTTTCTCTTACCTACAATTGAGTCCTTTGAAGTTTGTTGATTCTTTAGTTAAGCCCCACAATTATTTGAGTGCCTAACATTGACCCTTTTGACCCAAAAATATTCCATGCAAACCCCCAAATTTTTAAAGATTGCTCAATCAAGGTACTACAAATTGTAAATTGATCCAAAAACTTTTAATTTTCTTACAATCAAGTCCTTTTTATTTATTTTTTGAGCCCTAAAATTCGTCCAACCAATATCTTCATTTCTAAATTCTTATTTTCCAAAATACCAAATGTTAGGGGTGTTACACTAATGCTTTTCCAAATTAAGGAAATAATTATAATGGTTTGAGCATAAAATAGTTGTCAAATTAAGTTGATTCTGCACCAATTCAATTGGGTATAATTGCTTGTAAAACTCTTTCTTTCTCTTTCTCAAATTTTTGTTTTTGGTGATCTAGCATTACCCACACTAAATTTAATAAAAAATGTTACTATACATCAATGTCTAAGCGAAGGAATAAATGAGAGTTGTTTACCTTTTTGGCATCAAATATTATGTTTTAAGCTGGCATCACTTTTACGAACACCGCCGAGCTTCTTGAAAATAATTTTCAAGAGAAGAGTAGAAACTAGCAAAATTTCATATTAGAAAAAGAAAAAACATGATTAATAATTGATGACATGGATAATGATGTATTTATTGTTTTTTTAGAGTAAAAATAAAAAAGAAACCTTGTAATAAAAGAAATGTGGTACCTAACTATTTTTTCTTTTAATAGAGTTTGATTATTATGGGAGAAACCCTGTAAGAGGAAGACAACTTCAAGAAGAATTTGTAATGATTTAGAATTCTATTATTAAATATCATAGGGTAGTTTTGTCAAATACAAAAATAAGGTCATTTCTAAATCGATTGGGAATAGTTAAACCTAGGGGGGAGGGAAATAATGGCTAACCCCATGCTTTTAGGAATAGGAGTTCCTATGGGGATAAGGATTCCCATTCTTAAACTAAACAATGTATGAGTTTAGGAATAAACTTTGGAATGGCCATTCTATTCCCACCCCATTCCTGCATACCAATCATGCCATTAGAGTTGAAGCTCTGTTGAGGAGGTTTGATGTTAGATCTTGTTCTTTTATCCTTGATAACGACATTATGCTTTCTCTTTATTGTAAGCAATGACGGATTTAGAAATGCGAGTGTGGGGGTGCAAAATTTATAAGACATAAAGGTTTGTATCAAAGTTTCATAATTTGTAAATTTAAAATATGCATTTTCATTGAAGTTGAGCACAATGCTCTTTTATATCATAAAATTTATCAATGATTTAAACAAGCTCAAAATTTTTAGTAATATTTTTCTCAATATAACTAGCTAAAAAATTGGATATTAAGTTACTTTTTGTCTTATTTCAAAGCGTGTTCTTAAGAATATTAATAGCAAAAAAAATTCTCCCACTTGTAGCTATTGTAACACAAAGAAAAATTTAAAACAAAATTTTTAATTACTCATTTTATTTATCTCTTTATTTCAATCTATTAAAGTCTAAACGAAATATTTTAGTTGTTTTGCAAATCCCTTAAGATTTAGGCAGCCAAACTCGCATAATGTTTTCTCAAACTAATAAAATAAAAATGTTCCAACAGGAAAACTTAATATTCCTCATTTCAATATTTGATTGTAAATATGGGTGTAAAAATTTATTTTGATTCTAAAAAAATAAAATAGGCAAAGATTTCGTCACTTGGATTTTAATTTTTATCTTTAATTAAAAATAAATTTAATTTAATTCAACAAATCTAGATAATTAATTTTTTATTTGAAGCCATAATAAAAGTTAGTTTTTAAAAATTAAGGAATGAAAACTAAAATTTCTTCTCTTAAATGAATTACTTAAATTAATTATTACTAAAATTTAATGTCTATATATATAGGTGTATTTTACTAAACTTGGGGGGGGGGG
>JACGDI010003783.1:630971-737946 GCA_014898725.1 Jacaranda copaia | reverse complement strand
CTTGGCCCTCCTAAATCCATCATTGACTATGAGGGAGTTTATTATTGTTTTGGAGTTGCATCACAAGGGGCATCATGAGAATTTCAATCTAAAGATAGAGTTCAAAAATGTGAAGTGATTGTTTAAAGTAAAAAAATAAGAATGTCACTTGAGTAGAGATTCTAAAAAGTTGAAAGGGTTGGCAGAAAAACATGGTGAACAAGATATAGGTGATTTCGTTAAGATGTATATGCTACTAATTTTCAATTATATTTTGTTTCCAACTAGCAACTATTCGACCCCTAGATTTCTTTTTCTGTATGTGGACAATTTATCTTCCATTAGCCTTTATACATAGGGAGATGATGCATTTAATTTTATACATGATGAGATTTTATTGCATCTAGAAGGTGAAGTAGGGAAGGTGCAAAGCCTAATGGTAAGTTAATGCCATTGCTACTATTGATATTATTAATAATTATTATAGAATAACTATAACACTGCATAGTCCTTTTTTGAATGACAAGCTTGGGTTTATGAGCATATTCCTTACTTGGGAATGGTAAAGTCATTGCATTCATTTCCATGATTCCTTTGATAATGGGAAAGTAAGATCCCCATGAAAGTTGCTGATGCAGAAGATAGATTCAAAATGATTTCTAGAAACATGTTAATAACTTACATTCCTTATCTTTGTTGTGGTTATAGTTTGGTGTATATATGAATTTACAAACTAATTGTAGAGTTTTGTTTGCATAGGATTTGCATATTTATTCTTTCCCCAATGAGACAAAATTATTCTTACCAATACATGAGGAGCACTTACTGTTGATGTGTATGGCTTGCAAAGACTATTGAATGACAAAGAGAAAGAGATAGAATTACTGAAAGAAAGATTTTTCTATCTTGAGAATAAAAGATTTGCTATTGAAATTGAGGCCAAGAAAGAGAAGGATAAAGAGAAAGCAAAAGTGAAAAGCTAGAAAAAGAGGAAAGAAGAAAAAAAAGAGGAAAGAGAGAGAGGAAAACGATAAAGAAAAAGAAAAAGAAGATGAGGAAGAGGAAGAGGAAGAGGAAGAGAAAGAAGAAGAAGGAGAAGAAGAAGAAGAAGATCAAGTCTGAGATGGAGAAGAAAAATAAAGGTAAAGAAGAAAAACAAAAAGTAAGTACCAGTGATGATAGTGATGGTGATGATGGTGAAATGCATCATGGAATCTTGAATTTGGGGATGTTCCACCTTGAATGTGACCATTTCTTCTACTATTAAAAATATAGGAGAATAAGGTGGTAGAACTAAGAAAAGAAAGCAAATAGACTTTGTTACACCCCCAGATCAGCACCACGAAGGACAAAAGTGAAGATGATTACTCATTAGGATCGTGGTAATAAGAGTAAGGTATGTATACAAGGTTTAAATACTACATATATGAGTTTTAATACTTGATATAACTAAGAAAAATGCTAAATTGCATTAGAAAATATACTACATAGTTAGATTTAAGTACTAGATATGTCTATTACATCTTTGATAGGAGAAGAAAAATGATGTCAAAAATACATATGTGATAGAGGTTGGATATACATTGGCCAATTTACTAGATGATGAGGACTTCTTCAATTAGTTTTAAAGGTGAGAAGATTTTTGAGAATGGTTCGAGATACTTGATAATGACTGAAAAGTTATTAACTTATATTTACATCGAAACAAACTAGAGTAATTATATTGAATACTCATTATTTTTTTATAATAATTTTTTTTATTTAAGTAGCATGATGATTTATTTTTGTAGTATAATTGTTTAGGAGGGACCCATTTTGGACATTGGAGGACACGTGGATTGTAATTTGTTGTTCAAGAAAGAGTTGAGGTTAAATTTAATTAATTTGTATTTAAAGCTCTTGTGTAGCTCTTCGTGTGGAGAAAAATGTGATCATGATGTACAATGTATGAATCATTGATGCAGGTATGTAGTGTTTGTTTTATTTTTTGAAATATGAGTATGTTGATCCAATAAGCTTTAATATTAACTGTTGATAGGAGGAAATTCTGAGATAAATTGAGAAAGTAAACAAAAAGTATGCTATAAAGAAAGATGAATTTGTGTAATTTATTGGTTAAATGAGTGCGCACAAGTTATTGGAAGAGCTGAATTTAGATGTGCTGAACAAGTGCTAATTTATTGTACTCCCTGATAACAACCATTTTCACTAGTCTCTCCTTATCTTTGACACGACTAAGAAAAATTTTATACAAATGAACTCATCCTCGCCTCCCTAAACAAAAGGAACGACAAAATTTTTTATAAGTTCGCTTATTTTCATGATACATTCACCAAAATATCTGAATAAAAAATAACAAATTATTTTGAAGTCTATGTTTTTAACTGGATACCTCTAATATTCACTGAGGTATATTGTGGTACAAGACGACATGCAAATACATTTTAATTTCCAACAAAATAGGGACTTGGACTTTAGAATTTATGTATGTTTTTAGATAGAGTGTTTAAAAAAAACACCAATGAGTTATGGCATTATGCAGATAAATGTTCTATGAATGCATATCAAGTGTATATTGCTGCAAAATTTTAAATGATGAGCATAGTTTATTGTGTTCCAGGGTTGAATGATGTTTAGATGGTTATTATTTGGATGAATTTAGTTCTTATATATAGATAGTGAGGTGAATTTTTCAATATTTTAGACATTTGAGCAGGATAACATTTATTATTTATGTATTTGGATAATCAAAATGGATGGTATTTATAATTTGTGATTTAATCTGAAAATTTATTTATGTAGATACTGGTAATAATATATATGTTACAGGTTAATCTAAATGCAATATATTTCAAGTTGTATATGGTGTCCATTTTACATATTAGTATTGAAATTGAAAAAAATGGTTTCAGGTATCAAAAAATATGAGTATAAAAGTAAGTACAAAAACACGCCAAATAAGTATGAAAGAGGAAAATTTAGTACAAAGAGTTGAACAATCAAGTACAGAAAACTAAAAAATTAGTATTTTTTTTTCTCGATTTGCGATATCAACCTTAGTACATAAAAGATTAAGTTGAATTTTCTTAACCTATCTATTACATGATTATTAAACCGTGATTTTTGAGTTCTATGACTATTATAGTCATGAGAGGTTATTCATTTTTGAAATTGGTGTTGAAAGAATGCATTTGCGTCATACACCAATGGTTTACATTAGTATAAATAAGAACACAAGTGGTTAGATGTGAGTATTTGTTTTTCCAACCATTTACACACCTACTATCACAACAATTACTAGAAGAAAACATGATATTATTATATTATATGGTCTTACATATAGTTTCACCCGTTGAATTGAGGTAAATACAACCAAAGGTAAAGCAAGTGCACAAACATGCCAAATTAGCACAGAATAGGGCGAATCCAATACAAAATTGCAGAGATGAAGTATAAAACTCCCTAGTATCGATTTGTTTTTTTATCAATTTGTAGTATTATTCTTAGTACATAATAGATCAAGTTGAATTTAATTAGTTAAACCACTGCATGACCATCAAAACTATAACTTATTAGTCTTAGAGCTTATATAGTCATGAGAGGTTTATTGGCTTTCGACAGTGGGTAGAATGATATATTTATCTTAAACACCAATAATATACAATAATATGAATGAGAACATAAGTTGTTCAGTGTGGGTATTTGCGTTTCCAACTATTTGCACACCTATTACTACAATCATTACTTGAAGAAAAATTCTTAGTACGTGAGAGATTAAGTTAAGTTTAAGAGATTAAGATATTAGGTTTAGAAGAAAATTTTGGCCAAAGAAAAGTAAGTGAAAAACACATAAAATTAGTATGAAATAAGACGGATTTGATATAAAATTGCAAAGATGAAGTATAAAAATTCCAACTATTGGTATTATTTTGTTGATCATTAGTATCATTTTAGTACATCAGAGGTTAAACTTAACTAATTAAGTCATTGCATGACTATTAAATCATGATTTATTAGTGCTAGGACTGATGTAGTCATGAGAGGTTGATTGGCTTTCGATGGTGGTATTGGAAGGATACATTAACCTCATATACCAATAGTTTACATTAGTATGAATATATTTGCACATCTACTATCACAACTATTACTTGAAGAAAATATGATATTATTATATTATGGCATTTTATGTTTTTCTTCACCCATTAAATTGAGGTAAATTTAGCCAATGGTAAAGCAAGTACAAAAACACTCCAAATTAGTACAAAATTGGGCGAATTCAGTACAAAACTGCAAAAATGAAGTATAAAAATCCCAAATATTGATATTTTTTTGTGGATCTATAGTATCATTTTTAGTACATAAGAGATTAAGTTGAATTTAACTAGTTAAGCCATTGCATGGCCATCAAACCATAATTTATTAGTCCTAGGGTTGATATAGTCATGAGAGGTTCTTGGCTTTCGATGATGATATCCGAAGGATACATTTACCTAATATACTAATGGTTTCCACTAGTATGAATGAGGATACAACTGGTTTGAAGTGGGTATTTGTGTTCTCAACCATTTGTACACCTACTATCACGACCATTACTTGAAGAAAACATTATATTGTTGTACTAGAGGGTCTTTTGGGCTGTTTCACTCATAAAAATGAGGAAAATTCAGCCAAAGGAAAAGCAAATACAAAAGCATGCCAAATTAGTACAACATTGCAAAGATGAAGTATAAAAATCCCAAATATTGGTATTTTTTTTTGTTGATTTGTAGTATTATTCTTAGTATAAAATGACTTTTTTTTTCTTGATTTTAGTATCATTCTTAATATATCCAGGATTATAGATATGTTCTCAGCATGCTATTAAGAGGTGAGCAATTTGAGATTAGTGGAGATTAGAAATGTAAAGGAATTTATCCAACAAATGAGTATGATATATTACTTATACTCTGAAAAATATAAAGTTGTTTGCAGTATTTTATTCTTCCTCTTCAATATTATTTATGTAAATATATACACTAAACATATCCTAAAAAAATATTAACCACATGTACCATATACCTCATTCATCAATGGTTTACACTAGTATGAATGATAATACAAATAGTTCAATGTGTGTATTAGTATTCCCATCCATTTGCACACATACCATCATGACCTTTACTTGAAGATAACATGATTTTAGTATATTAGAGGGTATTATGTGTTGTTTCACATATCAAATTAAGGTAAATCCTATCAAAAGAAAGCAAGTGAAAAAAACATGCCAAATAAATGCAGAATAAGGCGAATTCAATATAAATCTATAAATATGAAGTATAAAAGTCCCAAATATTGATATTCCTTTGTCGATTTGCAATATCATTTTTAGTACAAAATGATAGTTTTTTTCTCGATTTAATGTATTATTCTTAATATATTCTGGATTGCAGACATGTTCTCAGCATGCTATTAAGAGGTGCAAGCACTTTAACATTGGAAGAGTTAAGAAAGGCAAAGGAACTCAGCGAACAAATGAGTATGATAGTATTTCTTATACTCTAAAAAATATAAAATTACTTGCAATAGTGTGTTCTTTGTGATTAGTGCTATATACATAAAAATATATTAAATATACCTTAAAAAATACTTTATTTGTTAACCACTTGTACCATATACTTCATTCATCAATAGTTTACACTAATATGAATGAGAACATAAGTGGTTCGATGTGGGTATTTGTGTTTTCAACCATTTGCGTACGTAATATCATGACCATTACTTGAAGAAAATATGATTTTAGTGTATTATAGTATCTTATGTATTGTTTCACATATCAAATTGAGGTAAATTCGGCCAAAGGAAACACAAATACAAAAATATGCCAAATAAGTATAGAATATGGTAAATTTAGTACAAAATTGGAAAGATGAAGTATAAAAGTCCTAAATATCAATATTTTTTTGTTGATTTGCAATATCATTGTTAGGACGAAAAGATAGTTTTTTTTTTCTCAATTGAAGGTATCATTCTTAATATATCTAGGATTATAGACCTGTTGTTAGCATATTATTCAAAGGTGCTAAAGCGGAGGAATTGTTGAGGCAAATTATGCGATGCACTAATAAGTATAGAGTTTCTTTAATACAGTGCTACATGTTGAAAATGAGGCATTGTTCTTCTGAAATCAAGTATTCTACTGCAAAAATGAATTATTATTTTGCTGAAACAAGGTATTACTTATCAACTATCCAGTATCAATTATACACATTTTAAATGTCTTTCAGTTTAATTATTTTTTCACCTTTTTGTTGGTATATCCATGAAAACATGTTTCTCCTCATAATATTGACTTCTAAATGAAGCAGTTTACCACCTTCTATGGTACTTCACACTAGCAGTTTGTGTTTCCAACCAATGCAAAATTGCTCTAATGTAGTGATAAATGCTAAATATAAGGTATTATATTGTTGAAGTCAAGTATATATATATATAACAAAATGAAGTATCACTTTGCTGACATAAGGTATTATCTTTCTAATAAAATGAAAAACAAATTTGGACAATAGTTCTAAACATAAATCTTCCTAATAAGTTTGACATAGGGAATAAAATGAAAAATAAATTTGGCCAATAGTTCTACACGTAAATCTTCCTAGTAAGTGAAAATAATACTCATTTATGATTCTTTCCACACTAAAACAGTAGCTCATGTCCATATATTACAATTAATACAATACAAAGCATTTTATATGAACTCTCAAATTTTACAAATATTTCAACTTAATGTATTTTCCAAACAAGAACAAATTTAACAACTATCATAAGCACATGTACATAGTATTTTCCTAATCCAATATCTTTTAATTCTTCATCTTCTCTGCATCCTCTTTTTCCTAATTGAAGAGAAATAAACTCAATTAAGATATTATTTAATAAGTAATGACAAAAGATAATAAAAGTACAAATATGCAATAAAATATGATAACATATAAATAAAGTACCTTATAAAAGAAGGAGAACATATAACAATTAGGTACTAATTATAACATTCCAAAAGTATACTAAAGAATTAATGCAATATTAATATGAAAAGATGAAGAATTTACTAATACATATAGCCAACTTTCTTTCATCCATTCAGTTCATTTTTTTGATCTATCATCATGTCAACAATAGCCATTTTCAGGCAAATATGCAATCGAACCATATTGAAAACATCATCATCAATATTCAAAGTGACGTATATTTTTTGATATGGAGCGAAATATTGCAATGTGTAGAATTAGAAATCAATTCCAAACCATTTTTTCACTAATCCAAAACAATAATTCTATCAGACCGATAGTTTCACAAATTAACAAATGTAGAGTTCCCATTGTAAACATAACTTTCTAATAGTTGAGTTTAAAATCTTGGCCACTCAAAGACATTTTTATCATCTTTCTTCCTACTGTTCCGCGAGATTATATAATCTCTAGCTCATAGTAAAATGCAAAAAATGAAGCTACTGATCTTGCATTTCTTCTTGTTGAAACTATTTAAGAATGCTTAAAAAAAATTGTCTTCACGTGTTCGCAGGAGTGAGTCGTGGTAGAGGGAAAATTGCCGCAACATGAAAGAACAAATAGAGAAATAGTGACGTAACACCTGAGCATAAAGAAAGAAAAAGAAGAGAAAAACATATATTCAAGGTTATTTTGGTCAAACCAAGTGGTTGGGGAGTGAACTCAAAAAACGAAGTTGAAATAGGGAGTTAAAACTGAAAAATGGTGGATAGGGATTGACTACTAAAGTGAAAATGGGATTCGGTACTTTTTTACAAGATGCCTAGAAATCATTGATGTTTTTCTTTAAACATTTGTTTAAAATGAATAAAAGTATATTTAAAAACAAATACAAATAGATCCTATTCTTTTCTTTCCTTGTTTTATGTTTCATTTATTTTCTACTTCAAGGGTCTTTGTCTCTCTTAGTTTTATGCTGCAAGTTTTAATCAACTAGAAATACTATACCAAAGTCACATGAGTGAGACGGAAGTTAGGGCGTTTTTATATAATTTACTTATTTTCAAAATAGTATCATTGGAGAAAGTTTATAAAAGTATAGTAAAGCACTTTTTGGTGGCATGCCTTTCAATTGATATATATATTTTAATAGTAATAATTTTTCTATTAATTTATATTTTTAAATAATATAAAGAGACATGAGGGCTTATAATAATGTGAAGAGGTGCAGCATGAGGGTTACCTCTCATGTTTAAAAAATGTGTCCAGAGGAGTGCTATAAGGCATGCCTCTTATATTGATTTTCTTTTCTTTTTTCTTTGCAAGAGGCACATTTAGGATTTTGTTTTCTTTTTTAAATTTATACATATGCATCTTGGGATTTTGTTAGTGTTTGAATTCCTAACCTCACACTTTATATGTGAGACCTATGCCACTATGCCAAATGGCCAATCCAGTTTAGGTTTAGGGTATTGGTTTGTACTTCTTTTATATAAATTAATTGTTAAAGAGAGAACATTATGCACTCATTTACATGCATTTAATGTGTACAGAATTTTACATTTGATTACGTTATAAGTGTTACATGTCATGACAAAAAAATTGAATATGCCAAACCCATTGGATTAATATTTGCAGCCTCTATGTAGATTAAGTTGCTAAAATGCTAATCCAAATTCTAAAATTATTGACCAAAAAAATTGATGGAATAGATATTAATCATCTTTATCAAACATGGAATTATCATACTTATAGTAAGGTTGATTAAATACATTATAAATTTCACGACGTGGGAGTCTTCAACCTTGTGCAAAAGTAAGTTTTTCTACTAGTTGAAGCATATGATACCTGCAAAGATGAAAAAGCATTCTATTATTTACTTTTCTTATTCTTGCAATAACTTTTGTACAATTTTAAGCTCTATTGCATGTCAAGCTTCAAAATGATCACTTACGAAGTCCTTAAATTTGCAATCCTGTGTGCTCATTCCCTTTGAAGCCTACATTAACATTCTGTTGGATCATCTGATAGTCACCATCTCTTTCTCTATATAATCATGTGTATCTATGCTCAAAAAATGGATCATTTCCCATTTGAGTTGAGGCATAGAAGATGAAAATTTTTAGAGCAAGTTATGTGATTGTTAAATTGTGTGTTTATAAGTGGAAAAAGCAAATAGGATAAAGGAGTTAAGAACATTATGTTATAAATGGTGATATTTCACATGTCTCAATAATAATATTAGTTGGAATAAATGTAGAGTGTAGTTATTCTTTACCCTACACACTTCTTGGTTAGCATTGTATTATATAATTATGCACTGGCATTTCATGTGTCTAATTCTAGACAAGATTTTGACATTACAAGTATGTTTTTAATGTCATAAGTATGGCATTTCTTAGTTAGCATGGCTTTATATAATTATGCACTAGACTTCACTTGTTTGGGTCTAGGAAAGATTTTGACATTACAAGCATCCCTTTAACGCCATAGGTATGAAACTTTACATGCCTCAGTAATAATATTAGTTGAAATAAATACAGAGGAGAGCTATTCTCCACCTTACACATTTTTTGATTAGCGTGACATTATATAATTATGCATTGGTATTCACGTGCCTTATATTGAGCAAGATTTTGACAATAAAAGCATTCCTTTAATATCATAGGTATAGCTAAGGGTGGCAAATAGGTGAGTTGGGTTGGGTTGGGTATGGTTTGGGCTAAATTGGGTTGGGTTCAATATTAGTTTTAAATAGACGGGTTGAAAATGGGTCCAAATATATATATTCATTTTACTTAATTTATATGTCTTTCATATCTTATATTCAATATGAAATTTTATAATATAATGGGAGATTTATTAGATTATATGCTTATTACATTAATTTTTTCATATGTAATTATGGTCGTAATTAGTTATAATTCTAATAGTTATTTTGTAAAAAAATTGATCATTTTGAAGAAAAAGGAACTAGAGTTGCACCAATAAATTTATATTAAATTTTATTAATGAAATGTTATTTTTTATTTTTCAAGAATTAATAAATATAAGTTATATGTTAATCTTACAGTTAACATGTAATATTAGTTAAGAAATAAATTAAATTTAGAATTTATTTTCAATTAGTACATACAATATTTATGCCTATGATTTTCATATACTATCCATATATTAAAATTTGTATTTTGAGAAAAATTCAAGACAACTAACCAATATCCAAGATGATTATTTCAATTTAAAATTATGAGACTTTGACAAAAGTAAGGAAATGAAAATAATATGAGTTCGTGATTATTAATTTGAAGTTATTTTTTAATTTATTAAAATTTTATTTTGGGCCAATTTTTAATCCACTTCAACTCAATTTATTAATAAATAAAATAAAACATGGATTATAACTATTTGAAGTTTCCTAATATACTCCTCTTCAATTTTGATATAAACAAAAAACATAGAACATAGGATATAGAATACAATGTTGGGACTATCAAGAATATATGGAAGATGGATAATTAATGTTGCCTTTGAGGGTCTTTAGTTGTAACAGGGGCTTGACGATGGGCTTATTGTTTCGCATGTGCTTGAACTAATATATTTCATTTTGGATTTGAGTGTTCTAGTCTCTACCAGCAACAATGAGCTCTCCACAGGCTAGGTTTTGTACTATAGTTTTACCAATGCTATAGAGTTGATCCCATAATAGCAGCATATCTTTATCATATATGAGCATAGAATTCCATAATCACTCCATTTTTCACATGAGCTCTCATGTGTCCTAAGTTTTGATGACATGGATATGATTTTCACATACTATGTGCATTGGTGTTATGACTAAAGTTGATTATTGAATGTATTCAAATTTTTGTGCAATGTGCTCAATAGTGTGTTGCTTCCATCTCAAATACAACTTACATTCACAATCAATCAGCTATTATTGGTTTTGCCTCATTCCATGAACTCTAGTTAGCCGATCAAAAATATTTTTACACACCATGCAAATATCAATTGCACAATAGCCATAATCAGCAATCAACGACACCTTTCAATACTTATTGATTCCGTCAATCATGTTCATGATCAAAATACCACAATATCATCCTCCACCATGAGAAAAAAACCTATCAAGTTTTGTCAATTTTTGGAAGTATGAACAAGCATTCTCATTAGCTTTCTTTATTTACTCTATTATGCTATCAAATTTTCAAATTTGGATTGCAACACCAACTCCCCAACATAATTATTTAATTGAACATTTTCGAAATGTTTATTGAAGTTTGAGTAAACATGCTTTAGGAAAAATTGATGTACTCCATAAGGAGATGTGAAGTTAGGTTTACATTGAACAACAACTAGATGTCAATGTTGCCAAGCAGAAATTAGGCACATACCTTATGCACTTTTGAGAATGTGCTTTGACTACATCTTCAGAAACTATTTCCAAGATATGAAGCTTTCTTCTCAACTATAGTGAAAGCTAAATGTAAAAATTACTGGTTTGTTTATGTAATTATTGCAATCAACATCTTGTGCTTTTATTGTGTATAGATGGGTTCTATTCGTGCTACTAACTTTTGGGCAATGTTTAAAACATCAATTCATGGTTGGAAGGCCCAAAAGACCTACATCAACATTCTCTATCTTGGTATCTCTATTTGTGGGTGCTTTCACTCTTAATAGTTCTAGATTTGGAGAGATACCATATACTAGATTAGCATTCATACTAAGCTCTTCCAAGTCACAAAAGTTTTTGCCGCACATTTTAAGGCATTCTATACCTTAAAATATGGGATTTCATCTTCATATTTATCTTTAACATTTTATTACATGTTATTTATCTTGTGAGCTGGATTGCATGAACCATGCTTGCAAGTTGTAACAATCATATTCTAACTTAAGTTTTAATGATCAATTGTAGCTTCATTTACCAGGCAAGTGAAAGATATGGTGAACTAAAGATCCTAGGCGCAATAGAATTTAGAAATTTTCAACTATTGAAACAAACTCAATTCATCATCAATCTAAGGATCATTTCATGCCAAAAATAGTGGATTTAGAGGAAGAAACAATTACCTTAAATGAGCTTCCAAATCAAAGAGAAAATGATTCCAATTGCCTCTTCAGTTGAACTCCAACACTTCTGCAATTTGGACAGCTGCTCTGAAATGGATTTTTCAGCAGCAAAGATGGAGTGAAATGACCTCCAAAAGCTAACAAAATAGTAGCAAAACAATAACTTAAAAATCAACTCAATTGCTTCCAAGGTTGAAGAACTCTTCTTTAAGTTTGATCTACTTTAGATCCACACCAAATGCTCTAAGCATAGCACCTCTAATTATGTCACACACCTTTAGTAACACTCTAATTCTTCTTATCTTAGGCTAGAATAGAAGAAGAACAATTTAAACTTATAAAATAAGGCAGAGTTCGACGAGAGGGAGTAGGACAATGTTTTGGAGGGAAACATTTTTGTCACACAAAAAATGAAAAGAATGGTATGTTTTTCAATGACACTTGGTGGTCCATAGGGCCTTTTTATAATGTGTGATGGGAGCATCAAAGGCAACTGGTCACACCAAGAATGCTTTAGATGCTCCCTCCACATTATTAGTCCAAATTGGTGCCTTTTAATAGCTATGTAGGATTCTTAATTTACACCAATTAAAATCATTATTTCAGTTAGTAAATTAAATTTGCCTATGCATTTTAAATGGACTCTTCCATTTAAATTCTTCCTCCAAAAATTTAGAGCTCTATTGCATCAATTAAATTAAATTTTTAATTTAATTGATCTAACTTAACTTTTTAAATTAGCAAGACTAATTAAATTTGTCACATGGCCCCAATTAAATTAACTCCTTAATTTAATTATTCTAATTTAACTCTTTAAATATATGATTAATTTAATCCCACAAATAATCAAGCTATTATGACTAATTTTGAATTAGTCAATGAGTCTCTTCCAATTTGGACTAGTTTAATTACGCAACTCTTTAGATAATTTGTCCAAGTCCACTAGAATGGCTAAAGGCTTTTGTATATGACTCATTATGTTCACCAATTAATTATACATGAATTCACAACTCTTTGTGATTTATCGATTATAAAAAATTCCAATTACTCTAAACTCTTTTAAACTAAACTCTCTTCAATTAATTTCTATTAATTGAAGAGTACCCATTCTCTATAGTAGATATTTAGCACAAGTTGATGAAGCCCAATCGATTGAATGAATGAATTAGTGCTAACCTTTTCTGCTTACAATTACCACACAAATATGGTCTTTCCATTTCATATCTCTTGAAAGAGGCCTAAAGTAATATATTCATTGATTCCCTAATAATCTTGATAACTATGCATCTATTTTTTATATGCAGGTCTAATTTATGACCTCAACTTTGAAAAACACCTTTTTCAAACTAACATACCACTTTGCGCAAGAATTTTTTGAACTGGTCATCATAGAATACATAGTAGATCAATCCGTATGATGAGCAAATAGATGCTTTATTGGTACTTACCAACATCTGTACATAGGTATCCTATGCCCAATCTAAGTCTTAGATGACCTACTAGGTGGTTGAGATAAAATCAAAGTATAAGGACCTAAGTACAAGGTTATCATAAAACCTCAAGTGAAATGACTAATTATATGTATTTTGTAATATAGAGAATTTTTCATTACCGACAAACTACTCCATATATTTTATGGATTCTCTGAGTGAACTTTTAGTGAACTTGTTCTCCAACATACATTTAATAACATGCATCCATTTCTCTTACAAAGAAAGCTCATGAAATAGGACAATATCCAATTCTTAGGAATATGCATCATTACTGAAAGTTTATTCGAATCTTGGATGCCCTATCTCTAAGATTTTATAATTTACAATATTTCAACATGACCATAAATACTTGTTTCATGATCACAGCCAAGTCCCACGGTCTTGTATAATTTTAGGGTTTCAACCAAATTCACATGAAGAATGTCATGAAATGCATAAGGTGAAGATCGCCATTTATTCAATGTCATTCAAGTAAGATTGTCTCATATGAGTAGTGATACATGCCAATCTAATTGGTTGTAGGCCACTATTCCAATAGCAAGTATAGGGGACCCTATACTTGATAATCTTAATAGTCTTATACTATTTTTCTTGTTTCTCGAACACTTTAGTCACTCCATTTATTTGGTATAGAATGTTTGGATACCAACTTCCATAGTTTTGGTATACTCTATGCCTCACAACCTGAACATAAAATCCCTTCACTTCATAACATGTTCCTTGTCTTTGAAAATCATGCCCAACTCGAGCTTTTTGTGGCTATGGTCATAGAACATTCCCTAGACATCATATGGAATTCCTTGGAGTCTCTAAGTAAATCTTTTTCTATTATAAAGAAAAATGAAATGACTGGATAAATCATGGTTGATCAGTCATATGGGGCATTATTAGTATCCTAGGCACTTTTTCTTGATTGGGGTTTCCTTACCATGCAGTCGTGTTAGCTCTTCCATGACATTAATATCAATATCATCAGCATCATTATTTGATTCATTAGCATCATAATATCGAGTTCTGAATTACTAAGCTTTTAGCCGTGAAACTATTTACTTGTAGCTTAAAGGAGTTTTACTTTGCTTATAGTATTTCAGGCTCATATTCATGAATGAAATTAGCAGCATATTGATGTCCTTCCAAAAGATCTTGATAAGAGGTAGAAGTACTATCAAAATATGATGAGAGGTAAAAACACCACATAAAAATCATAGATCTCAATATTTGAAAAGTTATCTAGGACCATATGTAGATTGTGGATCCTTTACTCTATGCATGGAATGCAGGCTCATATTTACTGCTAAATTGAGTGCATATGGGTGTCGTCTTAAAGAATCTTGATGAGAAGTAGAACCACTATCCAACTTATCTGGTTATTGCATAAAAAATGACATGTAGGATCCTATTCGCATTCCATTATTATATTTGGAACAATATTATGGTGCCCCACCTAAGGTAATTCCTAAGATGAGGTGCCACTAATTCGAACTCAATTATAATAAAAAAAAGATAACCAAAAAAGGCCCAAGATATTTTCAACAATCTTAAAAGATAGTAGCATATTTCAACTTATAAGTGTACTACATAGCATACATTATATGCACACTAAAAATCTCCTAAATAACAATCAAACATACTGATGATCTCAAGATTAAGCTACGATTAGGTACAATCCCAAAATGTGATTTCATGAAACACCATTTATACATGCCATAGATCTTAGATTCAGACTTGACATACCATACCATCTCTAAGTTTTAGCATAATGATTAGGTGAAGCCTATAGGTACACATAAATCGCCTAACCTATTACAACATAGTCCCCTTTAGGCCATGTCATAAGCCCTCAATCCTCTTTCATACTTATCTAGGAAGAAAATAAAAGATAACAAAGAAGGGTAAGTCCTAAAGACTTAGTAAAGAAAAACTATTAGGGAAGCAGCAATATAACCAGATTTATACCGTTAGTAAGAATTTGCAATTTGAAACAAGATTATCTTAGAGCTTTAATGATATCAAATTCATCAAATAGAAACATCTTCATCTTTATTGTTCCCTGAACAGAGAACAAACAAAATCAAATAAAAACCCAAAGCATAAAATACATAAGAGATTCCCCTTATTCCTCTGTTGTGACTTTATCCCAGGCACTCCACCCTATGAGACTAATAGCCCCTTAATTATCCACTTATGAAAGTGTAAGTGATAAATAAATGCCTACAAGGCCATACATATGACAATACAAGTGATAAACAAATGCTGGCAAGGCCATACAAATAATATGCAGAACAATTTCAATCCAAAGTGCAATGAGCTAAATGCGAAAGTTGGCAAGGCTAAAAAGCATATAAACAATAACAGATAGGATAAAAAAAGTTCTAGGCACCATAATGAATACAATCAATTTTACTGATAAACAATTAAGGAATTCAAACAATCAAGGATTTCAAGTGATCAAAGGACATTCACTTCCCAGAAACAAAATTAGGTAGATTGTCACCTTAACAACCATAGAAATGCTATCCCTGGCTATTACCCTACAAGGTCCTGCTCCTCGTCACCTAATCAAAAGAATGAACTTAGCACCAAAACACTTGTTTTGACCCTGTAACAATAATTAAATGGATAACATTCTACTATTGGTCCTATTACAATTAATACTATATTTTAGGATTTAGGTTCCCATATTTTTGAAAGGTGACATGCTAATTACACCGTTAATACCATAAAATTCAAGAGGATCATAATCACTCAAATTAAGGAATAAATTTAGATTCTTATTCTATAGCTACCCTTGCAATACTACACAAGTTGAATATATCGGTCTAACTATCATTAACAAGCAAATTTGCACTTGAGGTCTCAAATACATAGATTTAGGGTTTAAATCATTTGATTAACTTAATTAACCAAAATTTACATATAATATTACAAATTTGGGTCCATTGAGCTTATATATATCCATGCATGTCTCATTTCCTGATCCCATATCATATTTTTCCATTTGTATTATAAAATACAAAAGCTAGGCAAAAATAAATTCAAGAACAACATTAAAATATCAAATCCTAATTCCAACTTATTTATACTAAATCTTGATATTAGGGCACAATTGTTATAAACTAACATATCTAGTGAGACCACTACAATGAAACAAAGAAACGACCCCTGAATCGTTGCTCCCATTCGTTGTCATGCACCACCATCAGAGTTGCTCATCACCACAACTATTCAATGTGTCTAACACCACCAATCCAATGCCCAAGTTAATTTAATGCTTTGCCGCTAAACTCACCCTTAATTAGAGCTTCAAACACCCAACGCATCACCTCTACTGTTGCGGTTTCTCTTTAATTTCACCATGGTTGACGGCCCAAACTAAAAATTAAAGACACCAAAATGTTCCTTGGAGTAAACCCTACAAGAAGTACTATCTAAATTCAAGCTCCTATCACTGGTGACACCATGTCCGCCACCTCCGCCACAGTCGAGTTTTCTTGTTCAATTTTTGGCCATTCCATCGATTAGTTTGGGGGAGAAATTGGTATCGACATGTTCTTTATGCTAATTGGAAGAGTTAGATGTATAATGTGTTAGGTTTCATCGTCACTAGGTAGAGTTCCCTGGAGAAGGAGGATGAGGATTACATGTGGAAAAGAGGAAAGTAAGGAAGAGGGGGTGTTTGCTATACAAAAGAGTATTTTTCAAAAATCATGGATTGACCCCCAACATTTTGTTCCAGCTTTCAATTACAACCCCTAGAAAGTTGATCAGCTTCCAATCAACCCCTCAACTTCATTAATGCCTTAGCTAGAAAAAATTCCATTTTGACCCTCAAAACTTTTAATGTTGTTCAATTAAGTCTTTCCTTATTTTTGTTTTGACCCTAAAAATTTCAAAAATAATAAATAATAAAAAAAAAATAACATTAATATGAAATTCTACCAAATTACATATATATGGGGGTGTTACAAATATTATGCCATAACGATTCAGTTTTAACAAACAAATCTTAACTGTTCAAGCTAATCTTCAAATCCAAGATAATGGCAAATTACTATCACATTCTACTTGTAAAAGGGTAGATGTTCGTGACTCCTTATCTAAATAAAAATTTCTAAATTTCAACAAATATTGGCTCCAATTTGTATCCATTACTTTTTATAACTTTGACATCAATTTAGAAAAATGTTGCCTAATGAGAGAGTCGATATATCCATGTCTAGGACGATCATATTTAATAGAATCAAAGTTTTGTATAGTATTCCCTCCAAAATATACCACAACATTAATTATGCTCCTATGCGTTATACATTTGAAACAAACATATAGAAACTTGTTATTCACTATGTCAAGTGTATGTTTCATTGTCATTATATAAGTATCACCTAAATAATGTTAGATACTAAATTTATATTAAATATTAAAAAATGTATGCTATATTTTAAGTTATATTAATAAATTTTAGAAATTAACTATTTTATGTAATTCATTTTTTACTTTTTATAAAAAAATTAATTAAATTTTAAATAGAATTTTATTGGAAATATTATAACATAGCTATTTAAATCATGAATATTTTTTTAATTTAATTAATAATTTTCTTTTTGCCAAAAAAGAAAGTTTAGACAAATTGATGCCAGCCTTATTATGGGCATGGCTTTTTGACCTGCCATGCTCATCAGACGTGGCTTTAAGCATTTCTCACACTTGCTAGATTTGCACCTTATTGATTAGAGGTGATAATATTTATTTAATTCATAATTTGTTTTTTATTAAGAAATAGTTAGACATGTATTAACAAATAACTGTCAATTAATCATATATTAGACATTCTTATTAAGAGAATATAAAGTTTGCTTCGACGATTAGACATATTTATTAGGTTTAATAGCTCTATTTAATTTTAACAAACAAGAACTAAATTAGATTTATGTTGTAATAAATAAAATTAATGAATGAATAACCAAATTAAGCAGTCACAAGGTAAAAAATAATTTAAATAGTATTTCCAAAATTCAATTTATTGATCTCTAATTTCATTCATTTTCTAATTCTCACATAAGATAACTAGCAAATAAACATAACAAAAAATAGTAAGCAAATATTAATATATTATTTCATAATCAACTTTAATTCACCTTAATTTTATAAGACAAAACTAGAGTTTACCCTTTCGACAATCAGATGGCGATGACATTTGAATATATGGAGAGCTATCAGCTGATGGCAATTTCACAAGCATTGCTGAAGCCATTCCCTAGTGCATTCATCCCCCTAAGAGAAACACCTACAAACAAGAAGTCACTTCTTGAAGAACTCACGATGTTGCTGGCTGTAGAGATACTGGCAAATCTATTTGAAAATGTTACTACTCAAGTCTTAGCCAATTTAACCGTTCAGCGCATGGAAGAGTTACTACAACTTTACTAGCGAGAGTGGGGGCTTTACCCCCCAGAGTTGACCACCCAAAGGACTGATGCTAAGTGAAAATTCATCCTTGCTTTCTTTATTCCAACCTAAGACTCTCTAGTCTGACTACTAAAGAAGCATTTTCAACTTAATGCATGCTATAACCAAATGGTGGACTTAGGCGCATGCACTACACTTCCCAAATGAAGTCAAAGACCTACTCTTATCCATAGCAGTCACTTAGATGAAAGTACATAGACCAACCAATGGAGAGTGAGTCAAAGCAAAGAGCTTAAGGTGCATTAGTGTAATTAGCCTAGGGCATTTGTTGCCTACACCTGACTCACCATTCCATGAGTTGGGTTTCTATATGGAGCCCTATGATGTGCTTATGTTGTATATCTTTCTCAAAAAGTAATGAATGAGGAGAAAAGTGGATGTCAAATAAATGGTGCCAATTCCACCAACATAGTGGAAATACCATCAAGTAGTGTAGACATATAAAGGACAAAATCAAGAGGTGGATCCAGTTAGGACATTTTGAAGAGTACATAATGTAGGAGCCAATGATCCCACAAATGCTCCCAAGGTGATAAAGTATGAGACTAGTTGTCCATCTCTCAACAAACACCCAAAGCTTACTAACTAGTACTGTGCAAATGATGGAAGTAACCTTCTCACTAGTAGGATGCTTTCATTGCTCTCCGAAGAACCCACAAGATAGGTAGCACTCTCACCAAGAATGGAATAGTGTTTAAGTTAGTACCGACATGAGCTCAGCTATCAACCCCATTGGAGAAAGAATCAATAGTCGACACCCAAGGAAAGAGAAAGTATTAAAGAACCTAAGGTCTTTGAATATACTGGGATCCATGAAGGATGGCACTATTGCACTTTCAAAGAAATCGCCATCATAAAAAAATAAGAAGAAAAGAAATCATGAAGTGATAGTTTCTCAAGATACTAGTAAATATACGGTGATGGACTTAAGAGTCAACTCGAGGTGGAAGCAAGCTATGACCACATAGTAGGCTAAATAGGCAATATGTTATTACACACCATTTACAACAAATATAGTAGAAATACTATAACCTACCACATTTTAGAGTTTGATTGAATGCCCATAATAGATGTTAAAAGATCAAAGAAACATAGATTGTCGAATACTGCAACTTCTATAATGTCAATGGCCTGCCATAGAATAATGCCAAAGCTTGAAAGACTAAATTGAGGCATTGATCTAGTAAGGATACCTTACTAAGTATGTGGATAAGTGAAAGAGATTCTTTGGATAACAATCTTATGGTGAAGAAAGAAAGAGTCTTGAGAAACCACCCAAAGAATGTTTACTACTAAGAAAAAAGTTTTGTTGCTGTTGCAAACACAAAGTTGATCCCAACAACATGCATAAGCAACTTAGCAACCACCACCAATGATCTTACACCAAATGTTGTCATTGTAGGGCCATCTATCTGCATATTAGCCGGCTTAACCAAGTTACCGCTCTTAAGAGTGCTCCACGTCTCTCCTAAGAGTATCTTTACTTTTAATCCTTTCTTTCATTACCTTTTAAATTTGAATTAAGCTTACTCACTTGTTCTACTTAACGAAAAACTTTCTCTTATTCTATATATTGTACTTGTTCTATGACCTTGAATTTTGCATAAATAAAGGGGTATTTAGAAGTAGCTTTAGCCATAAGCACAATATAAAGCTCTTCGAAGAGTGTAAAGAGTACATGGTAGTCACTGGGCACAACCCTACTATAACAACTGCCATGGGGTATGTAGTAGTTGATGTAATCCTGCTATTAGCCCTTGGGGAGGTACGTAATAGTCATCCTCTAAAAAGGTCCTCTATCAAATCCCTTTTAGGAGTATGGGGCATCCCAAAACGGTTCTGTA
The DNA here is from genome assembly GCA_014898725.1 of Jacaranda copaia. Lineage (NCBI taxonomy): Eukaryota > Viridiplantae > Streptophyta > Magnoliopsida > Lamiales > Bignoniaceae > Jacaranda > Jacaranda copaia. Next base: position 717,108 of record JACGDI010003783.1, on the reverse strand, counting down.
TCAACTCCCTTGAGAAGTACGAGGCATCCAAAAAAAGTCCTCTATTAGCTATCTTCAGGAGTATAAGGTATCATAAAAAAGTCCTCTATCGACTCTCTTAGAGAGTATAGGGCATCCAAAAAAAGTTCTATATTGACTCTCTTTGGGAGTGTGGGGCATCTTAATAAAGTCCTCTATCAGCTCCCTTTAGAACTATTGGGCATCTTGAAAAAAGTCCTCTATTGACTCCTTTCGAATGTATAGGTTATCCTGTAAAGGTTCACTATCTACTCCCTATGGGAGTACATGGTAATCACTTTGAATTCGTTCACTGAAGACCATATTAGAAGACATCTACCTCATCAAGAAAATAAAGTCCTCCTCAAAGGTGACAACTCTCCAACATTTGGAAAATATTCAAGAAAAAATCTCTTAGTCTAGCAACTCTGCACATCGTCATGCACTTACTATAAAGTCTCTTAGAAATCCTAAATACACTCATTCTTGTCTTGATGCCGAGTCTTTTTGGAATAGTTCCCTACAAGCCAATTAGATTGGCATGTAAAACTACTCTACTTGTGATACAATCTTTATTAAATAATATTCTATAAAATAGCTATCTCCATCTTATACATTTATAATGTTCTTCATATGTATTTGTTTGAAGATCTTAAATCATGCAAGGTTATGGGACTTGGTCACATATATGATGGTTATTATAAAACAAGTTTCTATGGTCATGATGTTAAATATTCCAAGTCATAGAATATTTTGAGATGGGGCATCTAAGATTCAAAAAGACTTGCAATAACAATGCATACTCTGAGGAGTTCAATATTGCTCCATATCATAGGCAATCTATGTTAGACATGGATATATGTTAGTGGATGCTTGTTAGAGAACAAATTTACTGAAGACTCAACTAGGGAATCCACGTGGTAGCTAAAGTGGTATGTTAGTAGTGGGAAATTCTCTAGCTTATGATAGTATATATAATTAGTCCTTTGACTTGAGGTTCCATGGTAACCTTATATTTAGGTCCTTGTATTTTGATTTTGCTTTAACCACATAGTGCGTAGCCCTGGGCTGAGGTTGGGCACAAGCTAACAAAGTATGGAGGTTGGTGAGTTCCAAGATATGATCTTTTTTACCCATTTGTGATGAACAAATTAATCTCCTATGTATTTTAGGATGATCGATTCCTTGCACAAGGTGATATGACAATTTGAAAAATGAGTTTTCCAAAGTTGAGATCATAATTCAGAGTCAAACATTGAGAGTAGATACATAGTTATTGAGCCTATTAGGGAACTGGCAAATATTTTTCCCTACGCCCCTTTCGAGGGATAGGAAATGGAGAGACTGTATTTGCATAGCAATTATAAGTGGTAATGGTTCCCCCAAAATTAATTCATCTATTTGGTTGGCTCCATAGGTTTGTGATAGACATCGACTATAGAAATTGGGTGCTCTTCAATTAATAAAGATTAATTGATAAAGTGATTAGCTTAAAAGGTTTAAACTATTTGAAATATTTTGATATTAATAAATCATAAAGAGATATGAGTCATGTCTAATTAATGAAAGTAGGTAAGGTACTAGGATCTAATAATCCAAACTTCAAAAGCATAAAATTAACTGGTGCTTACAAGCATAACAAGGATCAAATCATGCTAGGAATTCAGATTTGGTGAGAGCATTACTTCGAAAAGCAAAATCCAATGAGAGACTTGTGAACTCTTCACAATTTTAGAAACAATCTACAACTAGCGCAATTGGAAGAGTGTGAAAATCGCACAACCAAAACTCCACCAAAACTTCTGAGAAAATTACTAGATCTTCTCAATACCTTGAAGAACTCTCTATGAGAATTTCATATCAAAAAGCTTTCTAGAACTTCCTGGAGAAATTTGTCAAATCAAACCCTGAGCAGATGGATCTCCAAAATCTAGCAAGTTAAGTGCCTTGTCTTTATTGCTATGATCCACACACCAATTAAATCTTCCAAAATCTCTAGTTTATAAGTTGGAGTAAGACTAGAGACATAATAGTGGTATAGGAAAATTTTAGGTTGGAAAGAAGAAAAAGAGAGCAAAGCTTTTAACACATGAATGCAATGCTTGCAAGGGGTTTTTTGGAGGGAAATTGCGAAGAATTTAATTATTCACAAATAGTGAGATGATCTTGGTTGATCCTCTCTTCTTCTTCTTCTTCTTCTCTCTCTCTCTCTCTCTCTCTCTCTCTCTCTCTCTCTCTCTCTCTCTCTCTCTCTCTCTCTCTCTCTCTCTCTCTCTCTCTCTCTCTCTTTCTATATATATATAGATGCTAAGTGGTGTGATGACAATGTGGCATCACACATTCCATGAAGGGGGGCGGCCAAGTAGGGTGCCAAGTTGGCAAATTAAATTCAAATCTCATTTGAATTTCATGTGCATTTTAATTATATTTGAAATCTAATTCCAAATTAATTAAGATGCCAATTCAAATGAACTTTTTGTTTGAAATTTTCCTCCAAAATTCATTCTTCCCATTAATTAAATTAAACGCTTTAATTTAATTAATTATCCTTTGACTTAACTCTTTAAGTCAAACTAGCTCAACTCTTTAAGTATAATTTGTTAATATAAATCTTTAAGTTAACTTAACCGATTGATGGTCATATTGGTACCAAATAATTAACTCCTTAATTATTAGTCTAATTTAACTCCTTAAATTAATTGATTGATTTAACACTCAAATTAATCAACCCAAAAAATAACCTTCAAAATTGAAACATAAAATTGGTTCATGAGGAGTTAGTTTTCTAACACTTAGAAAATTTTCTCCATCAATTAGGAAGTTTATTAGATTTTGTCTATGACCTAATAAGTTTTACCATTCATTAGATATGGGCTCACAACTTCTTGTAATTTTTGAATATCTTATATTCATTTTAGTTTAAATCTCCTTTTAAACTAATCGACTCAATTCAATTAAAATCATTAATTGAAGAGTACCCAATCTCTATGGTCGATGTCCAAGCTCATGCCCGTGGAGCCCAACTAATTGGCTGAAATGAATATTCTAGAGAACCATCATCACTCTACTCATACTATGCAAATACGGTTCTTCCGCCTCCTATCTCCTAAAAGAGGCCTAAGGCAAGATATTTATCAGCTCCCTAATAGCCTTGATACTATGTCTCTATTCTCAATGTTCGGTCCCGTTGTGCGATTAACCTTTGGAAAACTCCTTTTCCAAATTATCACACCACTTTGCATAAGGATTTTTGAGAATCGATAATTATAGAATACATAGGAGATGCACTCACCTTTTATAATAGCGAAGAGTCAAATATTATCTTGGATCTCACAAACCTCTATAGCCAAGTAGTTCATACCCAATCTTAACTTGAAAGACTTACTAGGTGGTCAAAGAAGAGTGAAAGCATGAGAACCAAACATAAGGTTACCATGGATTCTCATATCAGAGGACTAATAATATGTACTAGCATAAGAAGAAGAACTAACTACTATCGACTTGCCATTACGGCTATCTAGTGGATTCTTCTATAGCTCTTCAATACCTTAGTCTCTAATAAGCACCCACTAACATGCACTCATATCTATATAGTTGTTCATGAAATAGAACAATATCCAACTCTTGGATTCATGCATCATTAGTCCAAATCTATCCTGATCTTAGATGCTTTGCCTCATAAGATCCTATGACTTAGAAGCTTTAAAATCATAACCGCATGAGACTTATTCCATGGTCACCAAATCAAGTCCCATAGTTATAGGTGATCTAAAAGCTTCATCCAAATGCCAGTGAAGTGAAATAAAACATAACATGAAGATGGCCATATAAAGAATATCATTCAATCAAGATTATTTTTAAAAGGAAATAGCTTTTGCAAGACCAATCTCATTAGCTTGCAAGACTCTATTCCAACAATCTCCCACTTGCTCTAAAGCTAATGCCCTATGGCTTTAAGACCCATCTTCATAAGATATCCTTCAATGACCTTTTGCGTTAAGGGTTTCATTAGTTGTTCTACTATGTTATCTTCTGAGGAAACTCTTTCCACTCAAATATCACACCTATCAATGATCTTTCGAATCAAATTATATAAACTCAATATGTGCTTGCATCGCTGATGAGATCTTGGCTCTTTAACTTGCACTATCGCTCTATTATTGTCACACAAGACTACTACGAGCTTAGTAATGCTAGGTACTACATTCAACTCTTGAATGAAAATTTTCATCCACATACCTTATTTCATACCTTTCGAAGCTGTAATATATTTTGCTTTAGTAGTCGAGTCGGCAGTAGTATTTTGTTTGGAAGTTTTCCAACTCACTGCACCACTATTAAGGTAAAATATAAATCTCAAAATGGATTTGAGGTCATCTACATCAGATTGGAAATTAGAATCCGAAAGCCCCTTGAGTTTCAATTCTCTATTGCTATATACTAAAAAAAGTCCTTAGTCCTTCTGAAGTACTTGAGGATTATTTTCACAGCCAATCAGTAATTCTCATAGGGATTAGATTGGCACCTACTCATAATGCTTAGTGAGTATGCCACATTCAATCTTGTATATTGAACTGTATACATTATGCTTCAAATGGCTGAGGCATAAGGTATGCGATATATTCTTCATTTCTCTTCCTCAGTCTTAGAGGCTATAGACTTTAAGAGATGAATTTCATGTCCCATGAGAAGAAATCCTCTCTTAGATTCTTCCATACTAAACCTTTTTAGTATCTTGTCAATGTATGAGCTTTAGGAAAGTCCTAGCATCCTCTTCAATCTATCTCCATAGATATTTATTCCCAACACGTAGGATGTTTCTTCCAAATCCTTCATGGAAAATTGTGTAGGTAACCATGCTTTAGTACACCTACCTTATTCCCAATGAGAAGGACATCATTAACATAAAGCACAATAAATTGTACTGAACTCCTACTAGCCTTCTTACACATACATGGTTCATACATATTTTTGATAAAGCTAAATAATTTGGCCATTTTGCCAAAATGCATGTTATAACTTCGTGATGCTTGTTTGAGTCCATAAATGGATCTCTGGAGTTTACAAACTTTTTGCTCACACCCCTTGGATGTAAAACTTGTGATTGCTCCATGTAAATTTCTTCTTCAATGCCGTTATTGAGGAAAGCAACTTTTACATTCATTTGCCATATCTCATAGTCATAATATACACTATGGCAAGTAGAATCCGAATGGACTTAGGCATAGCGATCGGTGAAAAGGTTTCCTCAAAATTAATATCGGGTCTTTAAGTGTAACCTTCTACCACTAGTGTCGCTTTAGAAGTCACCAATTCTCCATGTACCCCACACTTTTGCTTCTAGATCTACTTGCAACTAAGAAACTATTTCTTTTGGTGGATCTACCAAAATTCATACTTTATTTGAGTACATAGACTCCATTTTGGATCTTATAGTTTCAAGCCAATGTCCTGAATCTATGTCAGACATAGCTTTTTCATATGTCTTTGGATCATCATTCAATTGTCCTATCTTGTGAAGAAATCCGAACCTTTCAGGTTGTTTCTTGATCCGGTCTGACTTTTTCTAAGATAGTGCATAAGGCTCTTGCAATTCACTTATTTCCATCACTTGTGGGATTTGTTGATCATCTTAAACTTCATCAAGTTCAATGACAATGAATTTTCTGTCTAATAGAAAATTCTTTTCCAAAAAGGTGGCATTTTTCGAAGCAAACACTTTTGTTCTGAGGGATTATAAAAGTAATAACCCATAGACTCTTTTAAGTTTCCTACAAACTTGCACAAGGTAGATCTAGTATCCAACTAATCTCCTATTATCTGTCTCATGTAGATGAGACATCCCCAACCCTTAAATAGTAGTAAAAGGTTGCTTGGCCATGCCATATCTCATATGGTGTTCTAGGCACCAACTTTGAAGGTACTATGTTTAGTAACTTCGCCACTATCTGTAAGGCATATCCCCAAAAGGATATGGGTACATTAAAAAAACTCATCATGGAACATACCATGTCTAACAAGGTACGATTGTTTCTCTCAGCTACTCCATTGTGTTAGGGTGTTCCAGGTGGAGTCCATTATGAGAGAATCATATTCTCCTTTAGATAATCTAAGAATTTGGTACTTAAGTATTCTCCCCCTCTATTCAATCGAAGGGCTTTAACACTTAGTTCCTTTTATTTTTCTACTTCACTCCTATACTCTTTAAACTTTTCGAAGGCCTTAGACTTATACTTATAGGATACATATGTCAGTACTAACTAAAATCCTCGATGAAGGTAATAAAGTAAGAATAGTCACCTCTCTCACTAACTCTTAGTGGTCCACAAATGTCCGCATAGATCAAATCCAAAGAACTTGTGGAGTGCTCCATACAAAGGGAGCCGTAGTTATTTTTCCCTTCAAACAAGATTTACAAATAGGAAGGTCCTCAATGCTACTAACTTTTAGTGCTTTGAGAGCTTTTAACTTGCTCATCTTTTTTTTAGAGATATGCCCAAATATAGTATGCCATAAAATGGCATCTTTTTGGATATCAAGCTTTCTTTTATTTGTTTGAACGTGCATTAGAGGAGTTGGAGAATCAAAGCTGTATAGTCTATTAACTAATGTACCTTGAGCAATTAAAGAACTTTTCTTTAATGCTTTCAACTTCGCATTCGATATTGAAAAATCAAATCCTTCATTATCTAAAATGAGAAGTCAAAAAATGTTCTTAACAAGGTTGGGTATATAGTAAATTGGATCTAGAACAATATAAGAATTCCCTAAGTCTAGCTTGATTACGCCTTGGACCTTGGCCACAACTCCTGTTTCATTTCCAAGGCGGAGGATCATATCCCCCTTATGTAGACTCTTTCTTCTTTCCATCCCGTGTAATGAATTACAAAGATGAGAACTACATGCAAATAAAATAAACATAATGAAGAACGAGTCCTTAAATGCACTTCAAAGAAATATATACCCTTCTCAAGTTTCGCAAGGTAAGCTTTATAGTTTCTCTTCCAATGATCCTTTTCACCACAATGGAAATAATTTACATTGGTCTTAGCCTTTTTTTTTACTTTCCCAAAACCTTTCTCGGGTTGCTTTCCTTTTGAAGAAGAACTTTTCTTCTTTTTACCTCCCTTTCTAAGGCCCCAAGGACCTTTCAACTTGGATAAGGATGCCATCATAAGAGGTTTTTCCTTTCTCATTGTCACCTCAACAGTCACAAGCATGTTCACCAATTTATTGATCGTCATTATTTGCTTGGATATATTAAAGTTCACAATGAATTGGTTGGACGATGATGGAAACAATTGGAGTATCAAAGCAATGTAATGGTCATTGTCCATAATAAGAAAAAAGAAAATAAGCATGTGATTGAATTTGATATTAAAACATGTTCATGGTTTTTCAAACATATTTTTCTCCCACTATGTTATCAAATCCTTCAACCCTAAGAAGAATTCAAGAAAACATATTTTCTAATCAGAATCAAGACCATAAGGACTTGCAAGTAGACCCACAACTTGTGAAACATCCACAAACAATCTGACGGTAAGCAACTTTTACTAATTGCATCTTATGCAATTTTTGATATTTGTTTGCCTCACTTTTTGTGTAAACTCACAAATCGGGCCACATCTACACTACTAGGTGTTAAGTTGAACCTAACAATCAAACTTCAATTCAAGGTAGCCCCACAACTTGTGTGCCAATGGATGGGGGGTCTTAAATCAAAGTTGTATCTCATGCCAAGTATATGATCACAACTTTCCACTATAAGTGTGACCCACGACTAGTGAGACATCACACAAAAAATGTTAGCATCGTCATGCCACATACTATTGGTAGAAGGCATTGATTAATTAAAACTCTTTTAATTTGTATCCATTTCAGCTTAATATTTGAAAAGTACTTAGATATTCTAAGTGGAGGGTTTTTTGCCTACAAAGATCTCATTATTTTTATCTTCTTACTTAGGTTCTCTATATCCTAATCACATATCTTGTATATCGATTGGATGTGAAAAGCATAAATAAGTAAATGTATCTAGCATGCTCCTTGGATAGGACAACTATGAGCCTAACCAAGTGATGCACTTAGAGACATAGGTGTATTACTTAGTTGATTAAACTAAACTATTACATGAGTGTATCCCATATATTCATGGGTCTTCAAGCCTCCCTGGATCCTCTTTGCTCCTTGCAACTTTTACAAGAGAAAGAAAACCTCACTCCTAGTGATTATATTCTAATAACTTATAAAGATATAATAAGAGGCATGCAAGGTCCATTTAATACAACTCATTTTAACAACTTGAAATAAATAAAATCAATATTAAATGCTCATGATCATCCCCATTCATTCATCATTCATTCAACAATCAAATTAACAATAATTAAATCTAGAATTAACAATTAATTCCAATAATTAAATGCTTATCTCATAAACAAGTAATTGAACAAGCATAACTCTTATACCATTATTAGAAGATTAATTATAACCAATCTTTAAAAGCACTCAAAAATGTCAAACATAGTTTTGAGCACAACACTTGTGCATTTATCATGTATGATGCAAAAACCTATTGAGCATTAAAGCAGTTGGAAAAAACAACTCAAAGCACACCCAAAGCTCTAAAATTGGACTACCGTGCAGCTTAGCCATGTGCACAATGCCCAGCCAATGCCTAGGTTGTGCCGACAGCCCCTATTTTTGGGGGTTCAAAGCTTGCTAAATGTATTTTCCACTCAACTTTCATGCATCAATAATTTTAGCACATGTTCTCAACATGTTAACACACATAATAGATGAATTTCCAGATTCAAAACACCTTTTAAAAATGGAAACTCAAGTGCTCAAACATGCCTTCAAAAATTAGAAAAAGCTAGAATCATATTCTTCAAAATCTCCAATAAAACTCCAATCTCATTGGATCCAAAAATGACCAAATGCTTTTGATCAATTATCAACATGCTATATCAACATATAACATCAGTTAATGCCAAATAAATATTTAACATTAATCACTATAAATTAAAAAGTATTGACTACATGAATTAACTCGTAAATCACATAATAGCATACTCCATCAACCAAGGAGCCACACACAACATCAACCAAATACTCCAATCCATCAGTTGAATCAAGAATTTGGTGATCTCGATTAATCAATCACATGAATCAATCAACCAAGAAAAATCCAAATTTAAGCATGATTTAGACTCTGATACTACTTGAAAAAAAGTAAGGCACTAAGATCTAATAATCAAAGCTTCAAAAGCATCAAATTAATTGGTGCTTACAAGCATAAAAAGATAAAATCATTCTAGGGATTCCGATTTTGTGAGAGCATTACCTTGAAAAGAAAAATCTGATGAGAGACTTGTAAACTCTTCACAATTTCAGAAACTGTCTACAACTGGCGCAGTTGGAAGAGTGCAAAAATTGCCCAATCAAAAATCCTCCAAAAATTCCAAGAAAATTAATGGTGGTTCTCAACACCTTGAAGAAATCTCTGTAAAAATTTTGGATCAAGAATCTTTTTGTAAATCCCTAGAGAAATTCACAAAATCAGACCCTGTGCAGGTGGATCTCCAAAATCTAGCAAGTTAAGTGTCTTGCCTCTATTGTTATGATCCACACACCAATTAGATCTTCCAAAATCTCTAGTCTATAAGTTGGAGTAAGACTGGATATACCATAATTGTGGAGACCGATTTTACGTTGGAAGGAAGAAGAAGAGAACAAAGTTTTCAACACATGAATGCAATGCTTGCAAAGGATTTTTTGGAGGGAAATTCTGAAGAATCTAATTCTTCACAAATGGAGTAATGATAAGGTGGCATTACACATTCCATGAAAGGTGGCAGCCAAGTGGGGTACCAGGTTGGCAAATTAAATTCAAATCTCATTTGAATTTCGTGTGCATTTTCATTACATTTGAAATCTAATTCCAAATTAATTAAGATGCTAATTCAAATGGACACTTCATTTGAATTTTCCCTCCAAAATTCATTCTTTCGATTAATTAAATTAAACTCTTTAATTTAATTAATTATCCTTTAACTTAACTCTTTAAGTTCAATTTGTTAACTCTTTAAGTTAACTTGACCAATTGATGGTCATGTTGGCATCAAATAATTAACTCCTTAATTATTGATCTAATTTAAATCCTTAAATTAATTGATTCATTTAACACTTAAATTAATCAAGCTAAAAAATGACCTTCAAAATTGGCACCATAAAATCGATCCATGAGGAGTTAGTTTTCTAACACTAGGAAAATTTTCTCTATCAATTAGGAAGCTAATTGAATTTTGTGTATGACCCAATAGGTTATACCATTCATTGGATATGGGCTCACAACTCCTTATGCCTTTTGAATATCTTATATTCATTTTTTTAAACTAATTGACTCAATTCAATTAATCCCATTAATTGACGAGTACCCAATCTCCATGGTCAATGTCCAACCTCAAGCTTATGGAGCCTAACTAATTGTTGAAATGAATATTCTGGAGAACCATCATCGCTCTACGCGCACCATGCAAATACAATCCTTCCATATCCTATCTCTCGAAAGAAGCCTAAGGCAAGATATTTGATGGCTCCCTAATAGCCTCAATACTATGTCTTTGTTCTTAATGTTCAATCCCATTATGTGACATGACCTCTGGAAAACTCATTTCCAAATTGTTACACCACATTGCATAAGGATTTCTAATTATTGTAGAATACATAGGATATGTACTTGCCCTACATAATAGCGATGAGTCAAATTCCATCTTGAATTTCACAAACCTCCATGCCAAGTAACTCATACCTAATCTCAACCTGATAGACCTACTAGGTCGACCAGGAAGAGTTAAAGCATGAGGATCGGACACAAGGTTACCATGGATCCTCAGGTCAATTGACTAATAATATGCACTAGCATAAGCAGGAGAATTAGCCATTACTGACTTACCACTATGGCTATCTAGTAGATTCTTCGGTAGGTCTTCAGTGCCTTGGTATCTAAAAAGTACTCATTAACATGCACCCGTATCTCATGTAGTTGCTCATGGAACAAATCAATGTCCAACACTTGAATTTATGCTTTGTTAGTGCAAGTCTATCCGAATCTTAGATGCCCCATCTAATAAGATTCTATAACTTGAAAAATTTAAGATCACAACCATATGAAACTTATTCCAAGATCACCAAACCAAGTCCTACAGTCATAGGTGATCTAAGGGTTTTATCCAAATGCCAGTGAAGTGAAATAAAGTATAAATTGAAGATGGTCATATAAAGAATATCATTCAATTAAGAATTTTTTACAAGAAAATAGCTTTTACAAGGCCAATATTATTGGCTTGTAGGGCACTATTCCGATAATTGATTGGTGAACCTAAAGGGTCATACACAAAGCCTTAAGCACTCTAATTAGAAAATTGGAGAAATTATCTAAAGAGACAAAATTGGCTTGATATTAAGAGTTGGTCACAATGGCTTGATTAATTTAAGTGTTAAATTAATTAAATTAATTTAAAGAGTTAAATTAATTAAATTAATTTAAAGAGTTAAATTAGATCAATTAAATTAAGAATTAATTTAATTGGTTCCATGTGGCAATTTAGTTAGTCAATGTCAACTTAAAAAGTTAAGTTGATTTAATTAATTTAAAGAGTTAAGTTAATTAAATTAAATTAAGGAGTTAACTTAATTAAAGAGAGAATCTAATTTTGGAAAAAAAAATTAAAATGGAAGAGTCCATTTTAAATATTGAGTTGGCATTTTTAATTTTGAAAATTAAAATTCCAACTAAGCATATAAATTGGCATGCTAGTTGGCAATGTGAGGGTGGTGTGATGGAAGCTTCCAAAAGCATTCAAATCACACTATAAATACACCATTATCCTCACCAGATGGCCTACAATTCCAAGTATTTTTCCTCGCAAAAAAGGTTACTTCATGCGTTGAGAAAAACCTCTCCCTAAGATTCTCTCCAACCATTATCTCTCTCTTCCAATTCTCTCACACTTTCTCCATTCTGGTTTCTCTTCCTCGTCCATATTCTATCATATTGAGTGAGAAACCAGAGTGTATCTATCTATGTGGATCTACTTTAGAGGCACAATAGCGGGTGCTATGTGTGGATTTTACATTTGGAGAAGAGCTTTACAAATCTTGAACGCAATTTTTGAAAGAATGCTTCACCGGCGGCCATAGTGCCCTTGTGTCATGGGTCACTCATTGGAGAGAAATGGCGACCGTGACTTGAAGGGGTGTTAAGCACAACCAAGTGTTGTCGGCTCACCTGGTAAGGCAGAAACAGCCCATGAGCAGAGACTCTTACAAGGTGTGAATTGCAAAACTGTTTCAATGGCATACTCCATGGGTTATGGGGATGCTTCCCACCAATTTTGAAGTCATTCCATGTCCCTTTGGGCACCAAACATTAAGGGTGACCAGGAGCGGTCTTTCTATATGTGGGTGGCGCAAAGATGCATTGAGCAGAGTAGCTTGGAAAATGAATTTTGTGAAACTGTTTTAGTGGGGATTTCCTTGTAGTGTGGATAATGTTCCCACCAGGTTTAACAAGTAGACAATTCCGTTTGGATAGGAAACGGTGAAGATCTTTAGAATGTGGCAGTGCAGTAACATTGTTGCGATTCTAGTGTATTGTGAGGGCAATTCCTGTTCCATGGAGAATCGAACGGGGCTAGAACTTTGCAGAGTTAATGCAGAAGCTGAGATCTATTCAATAGTTCAAGCAGAGAGTGATTTGGATATCGGGAGGCAGACTTACAAAAATGTGTGCATCCTTAGCATTTCAATATCTACTGTGGGCACAATAAAAGTTTTTTTTAAGCCTATTATAAAGGGAATAGGCATGTCTGAATGGCGGTTGGGATGGTAGGCATGCCACAGTGGGCAACCGGTCAGTTCTCCCTGTGCTATCAAGGCACTAAGCAGGTAACTCCTTGAAAGCGATGGGAAGCCTTCAAGGGTCGGCTCTAGACATCTCATAGAAGTATTTGGAATCCCCAAATATGTTGGGAACCAAACAGGTAGCGTAGGGCTAGAAGGACCCATGTTGGATTCGAGAGTATGCCAAGAGGTTGTAAGGTAGAAACGCTTTTGCCCTGCGGGCTTCAAAAATTATGGGGCAACACCTCTAGGCTGATTGAGTGATCGAGACGAACACCCAAATATCTCATGAACTAACTCGCAAAGCATGTGCTATAGGTTTTAGCCTTGTTGTGGGGTTTGTTGGCTTAAGATATGTGGTCGTGGGGTGACACCGTATAGTGGTCAAGTGAAGCATGATGGTAGCGATCAGGAAATCAAGTCCAATGCTTTGCGCGGGACTTACATAAGATAATGGCACATCACATAAGCCTTGGACTTAAATGTGACCTTACTCAGGCAAGGCACTATGGCACGGCCTAAGTGCTCCGAGCAAGTGATGAGCATGAGAATTGCATTGTGGGCACGCAAGCAACCCTCATTGCTGAAATGGAGTGAGATTGTTCCTTTGCCATTGAGTGGTGTACATAAGGGACCTAGATTGAAGATGTGCATGCTAGTTAGTCGAGGACCATTAAGGAAACATGCTCGGCATGCTGGATGTGAGTCTCTGATGATTGTGGGCATTTGAAATAGGCGAGTACGCCAGTACTGTGAGGCGTTCTGATGCTTATGCTAGTAAGCTACTGGGCCAAAATGAGAAATAGATCATGATGAAGACTTGAGATAGATGTTGGTGAATCAAAGGTCGGGTGGAACCTGAGATGCCATCATGGATAGACAGTTACTCCACTGCAAGATAGAGTCTATCCGTGACAAAGTGGTATTAGAGCCTGAGATTTTACTGTGTGTGAGGATTCAGGTAAAAAGTGAATTAAGCTAATCAAATGATCAACCTTTCGGAATCGTGATACTCTTTCAATAGAGGATTGGTGCACAAACTCTACATGAGCAAGTGAGTTGAAACGTAGGACTTTTTGATAGAATCGTGCCGATTTGCAGCATAGATTGTGTTGGCTTGTTGCTTGGGCTTTAAAATGCTTCAATGAGCTGTTTGTGGATTAGATATGATTTTAGGGATGTCAGTCATCAAGTTTTGCTATCAATTAGCATCCTGATTTGAGCAGTGGGTGTTACTTGCAGAGATTGAGATTTTAGTGCAATGGTATGGCTCTGAGAGCATCGTTATTGACAGCTATAGCTTAGACGAAGCTTATCAACCCGAGTTCTAATGTAAATGTCAGTTGGGTGAATTTCAATAACTTGATTATGCAGTTGTGGTCAGTAACACTCAAAGAGTTTGACTGAAGTACCTAGTTATTGATATCTGCAGATTGAGTGAAGTTTATTAGCTAATTTATAGTGTGGCCATTATGATTGGGTGAAGTGTATTAGCTTGATTATTTTGTGCTTGTCAATGACTACAATTGAGCTCTGTTGGCAACTTTGGTAACTTTGGTTGGCAATTTGTTTGCGTTGGGTGCATGGCTATCAAAAATTGCATGAGGAAAGGAACCGATGAGCACATTAAGATGTTTTTAGGCAGATAGGCTGTTAACTATTTTCTAGGAATTTATCGATAACAAAATTAGTATCAAATATTCATCTTGACTACCAAGAGAGGACATGTCAGAGAGCTGAGTGGACTGAGTGAGCCATGTTTGCGAGGATAAGCAACCATGTTGCGGAGGGCCATAAGTCAGGAGATGATCAAGGTAATGTGGCCATTTGGTGAATAGGATACCATCTTTGAGGAGAAACTTTCCATGTGGGAAAGGAAAGCATATTGTTGGGACGGCGTAGAGATGCCATAGCACATGAGGTGTGTAGAGTTGAGTTTTGGGAATTTTTCTTGGATGTTATGGGAATGAAGATTTCAAGTTGAGAAGCTACTAGAAGTCTCAGACACTGTGTAGCAACTTTATGAGAATTAGAGTTTCCTAGTGGGGAATAAGTACTTTTGGGCAGAATTGCATGCTCCAGACAGGGACGCATGCTACTAAGTTCTAGATTGAAATAAATTTCAATTTTGTCCATGATAAGAAATCCCATTTTGGATGCCATCAGTTGAGGCTCGTTTCGAGCTTAAGTGGGGAAGCCTACCAAGCCATTTTAAGCTGAATTAAGGGATGTTCTTTGAAGGGATTTTGACATCGGTATATAGGCTTTGTGGTTTAGGGATTTCTAAGAAGGGCAGTTAAGTTTGAGAATTAAGAGGGGTGTCAAACCCAATGAGTAGAATTGAGGGAGGCACCAAGCCCCATATGCAGAACTAAGTAAAGCAGTGAAAGCACCTTGGGTGGTGCCAATCCGTAAGGAGGCCGAGCTGAGCAGCCAAGTTTGAGATCAGGCAGAAAGGCCCTGAGTCTCTTGTGTTGGGCAGAGGTCTTGAGTTTTAGGTTCAAGTGGGCTAAGGAATAGTCGCTTGAGGAGGACGTGGATTGCCAAAGGCGACAACACCTCTGGTGAGGGAGAGTATAGAGATCACACATGCACTTCCCATTTCATGATTCAATTTGAGCAAAGTTGGCCGAGTTGAGGGCTGTTATCTCTTGTGAACATTGGGCAGCTGTGTAGGCTTCTTTTGGGTTATGACAGAGGGCACCATTTAGAGGAATGAATCGAGTTGTGCAAGGGCACAGTTTTGAGCACTCAAGGGAGCAGAAGACTCATCTGGTGCAAAATTGATCAGAATTGAGTTGGGGCACTGCATACACTTCAAGTCCATGTGTATATGTTGACAAGGACATCAACAGATTGAGTGTGGGTGAATGTCATGGGTCGCTCATTGGAGATGAATGGCGACCGTGACTTGAATAGGCGTTAGGAGTGACAAGACATCGGCTCACCCAGTAGGGTGGAAACAGCCCATGAGCAGAGACTCTTACGAGATGTGTATTGAAAAACTGTTTCAATGGAATACTTTATGAGTTATAAGGATGCTTCCCACCAAGTTTGAAGTCATTCCGTATCCATTTGGGCACCGAACATTAAGTGCGACCAGGTGTTATCTTTCTACGTGCGGGTGGCACAAAGATGCATTGAGCAAAGTATCTTGGAAAATGAATTTTTCGTGAAATTTTTTTGGTGGGGTATTCCTTGGAATGTGGGGAATTTTTTCACCAAGTTTCACCAGTAGAAAGTTTCGTTTGGATAGGAAACAGTGAAGATCTTTAGAATGTGGCAGTGTAGTGGCATTGTTGTGATTCCAGTATATTGTGAGGGCAATTCTTGTTCCATGGAGAAATGGACAAGGCCGGAATTTTGCAGAGTTAATATAAAAGTTGAGAGCTATCCAACAGTTCAAGTGGAGAGTGATTTGGATGTCAGGAGGTAGACTTACAAAAATGTGTGCATCTTTGGCATTTCAATATCTACTGTAGGCACAATAGAAATCTTTTTTAGGCGTATTATAAGGAGGACAGGCATGTCTAGGGGTGCTAAAAAACCAAAACTGACCAAACCAACAGAAAACCAAAAAAACCAAACCAAACTAGTTAGGTTTGGTTTTTCATTTCAAAAAAATTCAATTTTTGGTTTTTTAAATTTTTTTATTCTGTTAACCAAAACCAAACCAAAAAACCAAAAAAACCAGTTTGGCTTGGTTAACCAAACCAAAAAAATCAAAACCATTTTTTTTTATTTTTTATATATGAAATTTTATCATTCAATCACTACTAGTTTTTAGTTTTATTTCATATTTTTTATTAAGTTTTTTAAGTCTAAGATAAATAAATATAAATTTTTAAATAAAATGTATTTTTAAATTTTTGGGATGAATAAAAGGAAATTTTTGATAAGATGAAATAATTGAGAAGAAAAGAAGTAAATGATATATTAAAATAGTTATTAAAAACTCTATGCCTTATAAATAATATATATAATATATGACATATAAAAACATGAATAGTTATGATACAAAGAGGGAAAAATGATATTTTTTTTAAACTCAAACAGTACAATTGCATAATTTTTTTATTATACAAACTAATACACATTACATATAAAAAATAGATGACTATGATTTAAATCGTCAAAAAGTTATATTAAAAGAAAATTAAATTTTCTTCCAATTAATTAATTGAACTTATATATTATAGAGTATATCGATGAGCAAAATTGAAATTTGAACTTAAATTGCAAACAAAAGGATAATGGATTGAATCCTATTTGGCTATTCCTATGGTAGTACTAGTAGCATATTGCATCCGGCGACTAATAAAATTTTTATCTATATTATTATAAAAACAAAGACCGTTTTATGTCTAAAATAGAAGTTATTTTGTTCATTTACACAATTTGTCCTTTTAATTATTTCAACAACAAAAATTGACAATATAGTTTGAAAGATAAATTGGAGAATTTAAAATAAAAGAGATAGTTTGGATACAAATTTTATCAATATTTCAAAATCGTCCTTTAGAAATGATGATTTGATAAGATTATAATTACATTTTTCATAAAATTTTGAATATGCAGTTAAGATTGAGTTTGAGATTTGATTTGCTATTCGATCTTAGCAATTAAGGTTTTAATATGCAAAAATCGCGTGTATATGCCTCTGTGATTATGAGCTAGCAATTTTAGTACACTCAATGTGTATACTAAAATTTTTATAACATAAAATAATTAAAATATTTATTTATCTTCTTAAATTTATAATATTTTAAATGTATTTGTTTAAAATAGATAAATTATAATTTTATCAAAACAAATATGTTCAATATAGAAAAACAAAAGCAATCAAAATCAATATTTTCACCTAAAAATGAATATTTTTATTAATATATTTTTATCAAATAAAATTTTTGGTATTAAAAGAATAAGTAACCCAATTCAAACTTTTAATTAAATAAACTTACTTTTATCAAACAAACTTTTATAACAAGGTTTTTCACAAGAAACAAGTTTTGTTTTTTTGGGTTTTGGTTTTAGTTTTAACCGAAACTGAGAAAATCAAAAAAATCGGTTCAGTTTTGGTTAAAATCAAAACCGAACCAATTTTTTTGGTTAAAAATTGAATTTGCAATTCGCTTTTTGATTTTGGTTTTTCAAAAATCAAAATTTTTAGTTAACCGACCAAACCATTTGGCTCATTTAGTTTTAACCAAATGAATACCTCTAAGCATGTCTGAAGGGCAGTTGGAACGGCGGGCATGCCATGGTGGGCAACCGACTGGTCCTCCCCATACTGTCAAGGCACTAAGTGGGCAACTCCTTGAAGTTGATGGGGAGCCTTCAAGGGCCGACTCTAGACATCTCATAAGAGTGTTTGGAATCTCCAAATGAGTTCAAAACCGAAACGGCAACGTGGGTTCGGGAGGGTGCTGAGAGGTTGCAAGGCGGAAACTCTTTTGTCCTGTGGGCTTCGAAAATTATGAGGCAACACCTTTAAGCCGATTCAGTGATTGAAATGAACATCCAACTATCTCGTGAACTAACTTGCAAAGCATGTGCTATGGGTTCTAGCCTTGCTGCGGGGTCCGTTGGCTTAAGATATGCGATCGTGGGGTGACATTGTATAGTAGGCAAGCGAAGCATGATGCTAGCGAGTAGGAATTCAAGTCCAATGCTTCGTGCGAGACTTACATAAGATAATGGCACATCACATAAGCCTTGGACTTACATATGACCCTACTCGGGCAAGGCACAAATGAAGGTCGCTATGGCACGACCAAAGCACTTTGAGAAAGTGACGAGCATGAGGATTATGTTGCGGGCACGCAAATGACCCTCAATGCCGAGACAGAGTAAGATTGCTCATTTGCCATCAAGAGGTGCACGTAAGGGACCTAGATTGAGGACATGCATGCTAGCTAGTCAAGGACTATTAAGGAAACATGCTCGGCATGCTAAATGTGAGCCTTCAATGATTGTGGGCATTTGGAATACGCGAGTACACCAGTCCTGTGAGGCATTCTGATGCTTATGCTAGTAAGCTACTGGGCCAAAATAAAAATGGGTCATGATAAAGACTCAAGATGTACATTGGCAGATCGAAGGTTAGGTAGAACCTAAGATGTCATCATGGATAGACAATCATTCTACTGCAAAATAGAGTCCGTTCGTGACACCTTGGCACATTTTTGCTGCTATTTTTGCCTCGTTTTGGAGGAGTTACTTTGACAAAAAGTTGCTATTCTTGGTGATCTAAGGTGTGGAGAAGAAGATCCAAGAGAAATGAGAGGTTGATCATTCATAGAAAAGGTTCTAGTGAAAGATCTCCATCTTGAATTCAAGTTTTTATTTCAAGGTACTTTCTCTTGATCCAAATTCTTAATTTAGGCATGAAGTAAGATCCATAGATTGTGATATTGCAAGTTTAATTTTACTTTGATTTTTTCAATTATTTGGATCCTTGCAATATTACTTTCTTCAAGTCAATGCTCAACTTAAGTGCAAACAAGCAATCTTCCCTCCTTGGAGAATTCTACTTGATGTAAGATAAACAACAAAGATGCTAAGAGAGGGACTCAATGCCACCTCAAAATAATCTTATCACATTTAATGCTTGTAATCATTCCTACAAACATGCTGGAGTATCCATCATGCTCCATCACCTAAATTTCTCTAAGTCCCATCATAATCTTTGAAGATATGGTGCCTTTACAAACTTAACAAAAAACTATGCAAACAAGAATAACTTAAAAAACGAAAAAGAGGAAAAAATCCATTGCCCCTAAAGCCAGGCATCTAGCGGGCACTCGATGAGCACTCAGGAACTCTCAACCAAGCACCACATGGGTGCCTATGATATCCCACGAGGTAATGCCCAGGACATCCTACGAAGTGGTGCCCAAAGGGTGTTGGGACATCCTACAAGGGGGCACCTATGCAGTATCCACATCCTAGTGTTGGCACCTAACTTTAACAATTCAAATGTGCACTTAGAGTTGATGTTTCATGTAACCACTCATGATTTAATTTTTTTACACCTATGGTGATGATTTCATATCTTTTACTTCTAAATTCACAAAGTATGAGTATGTAATGTCAATTAGCCATATGACTAACTATGTACTTGCTTGAATACAGAGTAAAAATAAGCAAAAAACTTTTTGCGATCAAATGAAGAAAAAACCAAAACATTTGGCTGATACTTAGCTACCGAGGGAGGACATCAATACGAAAAGAAAAATACTAAACTACTATCTATAGAAGAACTCTGCTTACTACCATTATCATAGACATAACATCTCAGTCCCATAAAGCTGGACGTGTTGGTTCATCCACCATTGCCTCACTTGTCACCTCAAAGAACTTGCCAAAGCCTTCACACTCTTTAGTCATATCCTTACAAGCTGCATTCACAAATGTCCTCTCAGTAGAGGGACATAAGAATCTCTCCTAACTTTTCACCTCTTTAGCTAATCCTTTCTTCAAATACTTATGCTCCTTTAGCAATATATGTAACACTTTCTCTTTTAACCTTCACCACCGAATTGCAACAACTGCCTCCTATCGGTGTGCAAAATGAATAATGCAAGTGCATGTATCACAACAAGTAATAGAATGATTAGAAGAATGTCTATCCCATAAGAAACTAAATTATTTGCTACTAATTACTAATTTATCACACACTTGTTCTATTCAACAAAAATCAATTATGTAGGAATTAAAATTAAACTAATGAAAATAAGAAATGTGTATTGATTAAGTTTTCTACCATGATGTAAAAGCTTAGAAAAATCAATTGTGTAGGAATTAAAATTAAACTAATGAAAATAAAAAATGTATACTAGTTAAGTTTTCTACCTGAATGTACAAGCTTAGAATTGTGATTTCATCAATTGAATAGGTTGATCACATAATTTTCTTCCTATGAAATTACTAATAAGTTATTAGCCTTGAATCTTATGTAATTATGGAGTTCTTCCAAATTACCCGCAATCAAATCCCTAACTTATTCAATTCACTATATTTCTATGTGCATTAACTAAATTATGAATGATATTGTATCACTCAGTTAAATAGCTAGGGCAAACATATATATTCCTATCCTACTCACAAATAATTAATTCATCAATTTGAATAATTAATCCTATGCTATTCTACTATCAATCAATCTCTAGATTTTCTTTTCCGTGACTCTTTTAGGGTTTAAAGATGTATTTGATTATTGATCAAACAGTTAAATAGAAAAAGTACACAATAGAAGAAATAACTTAAAGCACTACTAATTTTATAGGGAAAAATTATGTGTCAATTTACTCAAAAGATTCCATCATAGTCTTATAATGATGAATTAGTTCATGATTGAATTGTCATACAAAACATGAACAAAATGAACATCTTCTTAAATCTAGAATTAAAAAGAAAATCAAAGGGAGGAGGGAAAACTCTATTCCTAGACGGATTTGATCTCCACTTTGTCTTCCTTTGAATTTTGAATTCTTGTGAAACTTCTAATCTCCAAAATAAAAAATCCAAATTAGTGTAACAGAGTCTTCTAATTACAATAGTACTCGAATGGATAAAAATACTTTTTTGCTCATCCTTAATTAAATAATGAGGTGTCATCATGTCAGTATTCCTACCAAGTTGTGTCAATTTACTCCATTTTTGTAATTTCTTCACTTGTATTCTTGCAACTCCAAGTTTTCATCAATTAGTGAGGGAATTGTAATTTTTTAAATAAGAAAATTATTTGTTAATTCCTAATTATGATATTAAAATTTATAATAATAAGGACTTAACATCTCCTCCTTACAACACCCCACCATCGCCATAATTCCCACTACTTGACGAGACTTCTGTGCTACTTAGTTTTGTTCTTAACTTCATGGGAAATTTTAATTTTATAGCAGAGGTGACTTTAACATCCCTAAGAACTCTAACCCTCTTCCCTAATAAAAAAGACACAAGATTCAACAATATGACAAATGCAGAAGTCACTTTTTACTTAATTAACACTTAACCCTTCAAAGAGACACAACGGCTTATGTAAATCATAGTGATAGAAAGCCTTTTTAAGATAACCATTGAAAGATATCAAAGTTATATGGAAAAATGTACGTTATTCAAGAAGTGTAAGAAAAACTCTTAAGTTATTCAAGAAGTGTAAGACCCTGCTAAGAATTTGAAATAACTACCAAAGCACGAGACCTCCATACAAAATTCCAAGTTATGCCTGATGGTGTCACCCAACACTTGACTAAACAAGCATTGCCATATGGACACTGTCTCTGTACCTAGTAAGCAGCATCCACACATTAAACCTATAAACTCCAACTCGAACTTAGTTAGGGATTCTAACTCAAATAAGACCCAATTCCTAATGTCCTACTCTCAAGACATGATCATTTGTTGACTCAATATGCCTCAAGAAGTTTTTACTGACCCTAACAATTAGATAAAAGCTCCAAGAGACTAGAATGAGATAAAAATAAGGAAAAAGAGAAAGACATTAAAGGTTTTGGTGATGCAAGGTTCCATTCACCATAGGATGAAGGAGAAATGTGATGGAGAATAAGGAAGGAAATTTGGAAGAGAGGGAGAGGTTGGAGAGAATCTAGAAGGGAAGTTAATTTTTTCTCAACACATGAGATAATTTTGGGAAGGAAAAATGAGATAATGTGGCCAACTATTATGGTGTGATTAGGGTGTATTTATAGCGTGTGATGGGTGCATCTAGAAGCACCCCTCACATGTTTCTCATGCCCTGCACACTTGCATGACTAAGTGTGATTCTAATTTTCACTAATTAAAATCTAATTTTAATTAGAAAATTAAAATGCCACATCATTTAAAATGGACTCTTCTATTTTAATTTCCCCTCCAAAATTAGATTCTCCAATTAATTAAATTAAATCAACTTGACTTATTAGGTTGACTAGACTAATTAAATTGTCACATAGCTCCAATTAAATTAACTTCTTAATTTAATTGGTCTAATTCAACTACTTAAATTATTTAATTAATTTAACACTTTAAATTAATCGAGTTCTAATTAAAGTGTTGTAGGCATTTGTGGTGACCCTTTAGGTTCACCAATTAATTAGATATGGGCCTACAATTCTTTGTGATTTAGTGAATTTCCAAAATTTCAATTACTCTGAACCCCTTTAAACTAATCACTTTTTCAATTAATCTCGATTAGTTTCAGAGTACCCAATCTCCATTGTCGATGTCTAACCCAAGCCTATGGAGACCAACCAATTGGATGAATTAATCTTATGGATGAACATTTTTTTCACTTACGATTGCCATCTAAATATAGTCCTTCCATTTCTTATTTTCCAAAAAAGGCCTACGACAAGATATTTACCGGTTTCTTAATCATCATGATAACTATGGTTGTAATTGCTTGTACTCTCATTTCTCATTTCTTAAAGGAAATAGTGAGAATTTTTTGTTTAAGAGAATGAAATTTTTTTTATGAGAGAGTGAATGTTTGTGGGATAAAAGTGTAATGATTACAGTTGATGTGATATGTAAGAGTTATGAGATGGTGATTGTTTGTGAGAAAAGTTGTGAGAATGTGTTTGGTTGGGAGATTTTTTTTTTTTTTTGAAATTTTTGGAGTGGTGATTGATTGTGAGAATTTCTATGAGAAAATTTTTAAGATAGTGATTGGTTTTGAGTTTGTTTATGTAAGGAATGTTATATACTATTTGTGCATACATTTTGGTAGAGTAAATTATATTAATTTAATATTATCTAAAAGATCTCATAATATATAATGAAACATAATATTTAATTAATTTAATATTGAATTTAGTAATTAACTTTGTAAAAAAGTTTAAAGTGCACATAACATTACACCTTTGTATAATGGAACATCGACAAACAAGATATTATTTAAAATATTATGTTATATGTTGACATACTATAATGCAAAATATTTTATAATTGAATAATAAAATCTAACTATGACTCTTTATAATATGAAAAAAAATTCCTTTTAAATATTAAAAAAATAATTCAAAATTATAAGTGTAAAATATGTAAATAATATTGTATAAAAAAATGTCAAATACATTACTTTAATTTTATTGTGCAAAAGATGATTTTTTATGTTAAATTACATTTTATATTGCATGCATAAATAATATATTTGTAACTTTTATTGTTGCATACATTTATATAAATATTAAAAAAAATAAAAAGTAATTATATTTTCTGAAATAATTATAAGTAAATGAATCAACTGTGCTTCAATTCTTTTTGATATATTTATATGTGTGCGTGAAATAAAAATTTCTACAATTTGACTTTATGTATAGGTATACATATACCTTTGACTGATATGTAAGCCATGTAATTAGCAACAAAAATGTCACACGAGTGATAGGAGAGATTTTTATGTCGCACACAATAAATTTGCAATCCAAATCATAAAGAAAAGCCAATATGTTGGAGTATTACACAATACAGATAGTAATAGTGGTCAAGTCCATAATAAAATAACTACAAAATAATAAGTAGTCAGACACCATCTAGCCAAACATCATAACCTAGTCATCTAACCATCCCAACATCCACCTGGAGGAGGAGCATCGCTGAGGGTGACCTATCAGTGCTATCATATGTACCATCATATGAATAAATGACCTCCGTACTACCTTGTGATTCATTGAACTGAATAACATGTACCATCGTGGACGATTACGCGTGGAACATGGGGTGGCGTTGCAACCATAGATGGGACACATAAATGCGGGATGAGATCATCATCGAAGTCTGATATCACAATAGGCAAGATGGCCTCTTCCTCATGACCATCCAAATCGACAACTTGTGCGTAAGTGAAAACTTAGCCCAGCTAGATATATAGTGGCTTTCCTATCATGCAAAAATATCATTGCCTGGTGGTCTCCTAAAAATGTTAAAAAAATGTTAAGGAAAAACATCTTATTGGAATGTTAAGATGGTGATACGCGTGCACTACCTTATCACATATTTTGTGTTAGATGTATGCATCATGATATAATTACATACAATATGTGCAAAATACAAACATACTGAATGTGCTCCCAGTACTCCATGTCTATCGTCACTATATTAGTAGTGGGGTAGTGGTGCACCCCTGGAAACTCTGTGAACTTAATAAATGAGTAATACCAATTGCATAGCTATCCAATCTTAATCCTAACCATATTAGCTGTGACATCCCTCCTAAACTAGCTTGACAACTATACTGAAATATCAGCGCACAAAGACAACATGATGGCATGGTTATGTAGATCGTGGGTACTTATAGCTGCCGTAACAAGATGCATCAAGTCCGCCTCTTTGCCTCCGTCCAAAATGGATCACGAAAAAACTCATTCATCAACTGGTTATGCATACGACACGGCATACCTGAAATGCACCACTAAATAAATTATTGCAACATCACAATATTTATATCCAATAGTCTATGAAACAAAACAAACCAGTGTGGTTGTCCATGACAATAAGGAAACAATATGTAAGACACATTAATTATGTTGAATAACATAACTAACATTGTGCTTCACACACACTATAGTCATAAAAAATCATAATAAAGCTTCCCATATTCCATACACATAATAGCATTAATTTAGGCAAATGTGCAATATTTTATTATTATGAATCATACAGTACAAAAGCATCACCAATAAGAGGTAATGATACAAAAAAGTAAAATGAGCAACATGACAATAACAAAGACATATGCAAATTTCATGTGCATCTACAACATACACATATCATCTATCCAACTAGAGTAGAAAGATGATGCTGTGCACGTCCAGAATTGCCAATCGATATAGATGTGTATGTTGGACCTGTAGAGTGAGCACCCTCGTGGAAATTGGCAAATACGTCAAATTAAGCAGCAAATGATGTATGCATGTGTGATGCTCTCGCACATGAATACAAGTAAGAGGGTTAGGAATGACATTCCCAATCCTCTACCCAAATAAAGTTGCCTTAGTGGTTTCCATGTAAATGACATGTGTAGAACGAACAACCATAATTCCTCTACGTCCTCTCCATGAACAATAGCATCGGGCCTCCACCGCAATAGCACATGGGATACAATATAGGGGCCATAGTAGCTGATTTACACTAAGTTTAACTTCACAACAAATGAGTATTGTGACACCCCACTCAGAGGAACCCCAAGCTAAGATATCAAAAATAATTTAATCTTAAATCTGAACTTATAATACTAGCAATAGACCCATAAAATTTCTTTCAAATATTAATATTCCATAAGCAGTGAAAATTTCATCTTAACCATTACTACAAAATATTAGTATTCATGCCAAAGTTTAATTCTTAGACATTCAAAAAAATATATACACAACCCCAAGGTAGCCTTATCAATCCTGACATATCTTAACATCTCTAAGTTCATATTTAACATTCTGATAACCCATATATACATAAGCACACCTAGTCTATTACAAAAGAAGCTTCTCTTCATTCCAAATCAAAACATTACATTCTTACTCAACCCTATCTGCAAGATTAATAGAAATGGGAGCAAGTCCAATGGACTTAATGAGGGATAATATATCAAGCAGTAATAGAAACCTATCAAGGGAAGAGCAACTTAATAGATTTAAAATTAACAAGCAATACAAGTACAATTCTGAATCAAGCAAGAATGAGAATAACAAACAAAAAACTCTCTTACCTTATTGCTCCAAGAACAAATTACAATCAAGCAAGAAATAAGTACAGGAAAGCAAACCCTTATGGTATATACATTCTAATAGAATGAGTTAAGATATGCATATCAAATCACCTTATACTAGTCAAATAAGTACTTCCAAAGTGTGACAACTTGGCATACAATTAGTGTACCCATTCAAACTATATGGTGTATTGTGGATACCTAAGTGAACTACTTAGCGTATCATTGATACCTAAGTGGGCTGCTTAACATATCATGGACTCCTAGGTGGACTACAAGGCATATCCCATGTATCTTAGTATTTTACATAAGATTGGCACTCAGTCCCAATACTATATCCACGCAAACGCAAGTACTAATCAAGCAATTGAATTTGTCAATGAGGCAATATTTGAACGACTAACAAGTACAGCCAAGCCAACTAACCAAATAATAGGATACAAACAAGCAAATATGCCAACAAGGCATCTAATAATAGTTCAAGATAGAAATAAGTACCAAATAGTAACAAGTACTAATCAAAACAAGTATCGATCAAGACAAAAGGGAGTTCTAAGCACCAAAATAAATAAGAACTACTCAACATAGTGAAACAAGCACTAACCCTTACAGGGGTATACAAATCAAGGAACTAATTATGAACGAGTACACAATCAAGTAAAGATTTTAATAAAATGAGCAAGTACCATTCAAGCAAGTGGAAGTAAGTACAATTAAGTAAGTTAATCCTCATAGGGGTTATGCCATAAGAACGGTAGGTATAACAAGGCCAGGATGACAGACCCTCACTTTCGTTATCTTAGGAAATACAGCCAAAAATAGTGGTTCACTGGTCTTCAGGACCCACCTCTTCATCACCTAACCAAAAGAGCATAACTATAGTCAAAATCCATGTTTGACTCCCAAAACATTACTATCATGTTTATTATTAGCCCAAAATCTCTAATCAACTGGTTAACATGATAGTTTAAGGCTTAACCAACACTATCATCACAATAATGGCTAATAAGGCTAGTGTTACCAAAATTAATCTTAGTGTTCATATGATTTCTACTTATCAGAAAATAAACTAACCCTTAATTACATGATCTTCTCATAATATCAACCTAAATCACAATAATTGCTTAATTCCTCATACTTAACCTTAATAATGTCATTTAGGTCCTATTATTCACAAATCAAGGTTTAATAGCTTATTAAACTTATAAAATCCAAATTTGGCATATAGTACAACATATCCAAGACCACAATTATAATATTCCTTCCATACATGGTCATGTATATATATAAGCTATGATAAACTCATTCTTGCTAGGATACAAGGTTCAAACTATATAATACAACAACATATACAATCAAGCCCTTTCTAACTATTTTTTCGACGATCGAAACCTTGGATCAACCTTGACCACTATTACGATCACCGCGTTAATGAGTAGATTTTGCCTCAACTCCATCACCGGAGTAACCTAAAGTCACTACCAAAATGCTCTTCTCGAGTACCTAAGTCCAACAGTACTATCAAATTCAAGTTCTAAGGCCAAGAACATGATCAATTGAGCTCAACAACTTCAAATGGGTTTTCTTGCCACTACATTCCGATCACCATTATCCGTCCCCATCACTACACCACTCACTCATGCAATGTTGTTTTTAGCTTCGCTGTGTAGAGAGCATTCAAACTCTCTACTTAGAAATAATTTTTGGCCATAGCTTTGATATGCTCATTAAGGTCCATCGCTACCAGTTTTTAGCTCACCATTTTTGGTGACTTGCCACTTGTTTTGCCATGCATATAGGGTACAAGTGTAGCTAGTAGTGGGGGAAAGAGTTTAATCAATTTGGTTTGGAGAAAAAGTGGCCATCGGATGGAGATCATCGATGGTGATGGTGATGGTCGCATATGAAGGAAGTGAGGAAAAAATAGGTACAATCTGCAATTGCCAAGTTCTATAAATTAAGGTTTTTCTAATTTTTAGATTTCCCCTAAATATTTTCAAATAACTTAAATTAAGTCCTATCAAATATTTAGAATTTTGGCTAAACCCTAGTTGACTTAGGGCCTCCCATGCAAACCCCACATTTCCTAAATTTTGAGCAATTAAATTCTCTATAATTACAAATTAGCCCCAAAAGTTTCAGATAAGATTAAATCAAGTTTGTTAAAATTATAAATTAACCACAAAACTTCTAAAAATAATTAATAAGTTAAAATTCATAGAAATATAGATAATGGCAATAAATTAATACAATCTAGTAAATTCTAGAGTTGTTATAGATTCCCCTCTTAAAAGAATTTGGTCCCTAGGTTCTTACCTAAAAGTTGAAAGAGTTCAAAATATTGTTAGTGCATGAGATCTTTTCTCTCCTATCTTGTTTCCTCGATGTTATGTTTGCTCCACAACACTTTCACTTAGGGAATCTTTTGATTTCTTAGCTCTTGGACCTGCCGATCTAAGATACATACGGGCTACTCTTCATACATTAGATCACCTTTCAATTGCATGCATTTAGGTGATATGATGTGAGAAGAGTTAGGATAGTACTTTCAAAATTGTGACACATGGAAGATGCCATGTATTCCTTTCAGATCTTAAGGTAACATAAGACAATACACAACTGGTCCTAAACTCTCACGTATCTCAAAAGGCTCAACATATCTTGGGCTAAGTTTTCCACCTTTACCAATTCTTCCAACTCATTTTCTTAGGAAAACTTCGAGAAATACTTGATCTCCAACTTCAAACTCCAGATCCTTCCTCCAAGTATCTACATAACTCTTCTGTCTATAATAGGCCACTTTCATTTTTTGCTTGATTAATTGCACTTTTTTGATTGTCCCTTGTATCAGCTCAAGTCTTATAGTATCCAGGGACTGATCAATGTTTTCTTTGCACTCTTTCAAATCCTAGTTACTGGAGATTGTCATTTCCTACCATACAGAGCTTTATATGATGATATCTGAATTGTTGATTGATAGCTATTATTATAGGCAAATTTAACCAATGAAAGGTGTTGCATCCAATTTTTTCCAAAGTCTAACACATAAGGCCTTGGCATATTCTCCAAAATTCATACAACTCATTTCGATTGTTCGTTTGTTTGTAGGTGGGCAGTAGAACTAAACCTTATTTTTGTTCTCAAATGCTCTTATAAACTTTTCCAAATCCTCGATGTATATTTTAAATATCAATCTGATATAATATTGGTCGAGACTCCATGTAGTCAAACAATTTTCTTAACATATAGCTTTGCTAGTTTTTTGACTCGATAGTCTTTTCGAATAGGCAGAAAATGCGCTGACTTGGTCGAGCGATCTATTACAACCCAGACACTGTTGTATCCTCCTCAGGCCATTGACAAACCAGTCACAAAATTCATGGTGACCTGTTCTCACTTTTAGTCAGAAATTAGGAACAGTTGCAACAACCCAGATGGTTGTTGGTGTTCTGTCTTCACCAGCTAGCAAGTCAAACACTTTTGCACATAATTTGTTATATCATTTTTCATCTCATTCCCTTAAAACTGTTTCTTTAAATCTTAATACATTTTTGCTCCTCCAAAATGTATTGTATATCTTGTCTTATGTGCTTTCTTTAACAGTTTTTCCTTGACTTCTTCCAGTACGCATATTCTTTTCTGGAATAGAAGAGTATCTTGGTTATTAACATTAAACTCTAATCCCTCGGCACTTCTAATATTTTCCTTCTATTTTAGCATCCATTCATCTCCAACTTGAGCTCATCATATTTCATTATATAGTTCTAGTTATACTTTTATTCCAACAATCCAAGCATGCTACTCTAATCTTAGCATAAAACTCAACTTTTGGCTTTTGGATGTTTCTGTTGCTTGTAGATAAGCTAACCCAGCTTTTAGCTTAATGTATTAGCTATTACATTAGCTTTTATAAGGTGGTAGGTGATGGAGAAATCATAGTCTCCAAGAAACTCCATCTATTAGTGCTGCCTCATGTTTAGCTCCTTTTATAACTATAAATACTTAAAGCTCTTGTGGTTAGTTTACACATCAAATGTAATACAATAGAGGTAATACCTCCATTTTGTTAATGCAAAGATGAGCGTAGCTAGCTCTAGGTTAAGCGTTGGGTAGTTTTCTTCATAGGGTTTCAATTTTCTAGAGGCATAGGCAATAACATGCCCTTTTTGCACAATACACATCCCAACCCCTTATTAAAAGCATCTATATACACCATAAAGCCCTCTAAACCATCTAGAAAAGCTAGGACTAGAGCTATAGCTAGCCGTTATTTTAACTCCTGAAAGCTTCTCTCTCAATCATCATTCCAATTAAAAGTTTAATCTTTCTATGTGTACTTAGATAACGGATCGACTATCTTAGAGAAAGTGAACAAATCTTTGGTAATAGCTAACTAACCCCAAGAAGCTTCAAACTTTAATGACATTTCCAGGCTACTTCCAATTGATTATTATTTCCACCATAGAGATGTTAACTTTGATCTCGTTTTGGGTGATGACATGCCCGAAGAAACTAATTTCCCCATCCAAAATTCGCACTTGCTAAATTTATCACATAGCTAATGTTCTTTCAAAGTTATAAGGACTATGTGTAAGTATCTCATATGGTTTTCTCTGGATTTGGAAAATACTAAAATGTCATTGATGAAGAAGACTACAAATTGGTCTAAATACGGTCTGAAAATTTAGTGTATCAAGTCCATGAATGCTGCTTGTGCGCTGGTCAGCCCAAAAGGCATCACCACAAATTAAAAATGACTGTACCAAGAATCAAAAATAGTCTTAGGAATATCTTTTTTCTTATCTTAATTGATAGTACCTTTATCTCATATCTAA
Source organism: Jacaranda copaia (assembly GCA_014898725.1). Lineage (NCBI taxonomy): Eukaryota > Viridiplantae > Streptophyta > Magnoliopsida > Lamiales > Bignoniaceae > Jacaranda > Jacaranda copaia. The sequence continues at coordinate 685,662 of JACGDI010003783.1, read as the reverse complement.
CTTCGAGAAGATTCTTGACCCTTGCAGCAAATCGAACAATTCTTCTACATGGGGTAAAGGGTACTTACTCGTAATAGTGACCTTGTTCAATTCTCTATAATTGTTGCACATATTTAAGGTCCCATCCTTCTTCTTGATAAATAGTATTGGGACTCCCCACAGAGATGTGCTTGATCTAATGAACCCTTTTTTCAATAACTCCTGAAGTTGGTTCATCAACTCCTTTAGTTCAGCAAGTGCCAATTAATAAAGAGTCTTGGAGAAAGGTGTAGCTCTAGGGAGAGTGTAGATAATAAACTCAATTTTTGTATTTGGGGATAGTGAATTCAATTCTTCAGGGAATACTTCTAGATATTCTGCTATTGGCTCCATTCTTCCAACTATTCTTCTACCTTACGATCATCTGGGTCTCTAAAGAATTTTAGGGGTTGAAATCATAAAAACTATTGTAAAGCTCGATCTTTCAGAACTACTTTTACTATTCTAACTCTACCTACTAGTTGATGAGCCGATTGCCCACGTCTTTGTCTCTCTTGATTCACTAGCTCTGTCGGAGGATCCTCAACTAGCTAATTCGTTGAAGGAGTTTGAGAAACTTCTTCATCAGGTATTACTTATGGATAAGCAGGTGCCTCCCATTTAGGAGCATGAGGCGCATTAGCTTGACAACTTGGAGGTCTCCTTCTTAGACCCGTTCTTGCTAATATAGGAATATCATCACTACCTCTAGAAGCCATTACTTACTCAAGTGCAACTGTTTAATCCTATGAACAAAAGTCACAAATCAAGCTTCAACTATCAACAACTTATCCATCATTCAAGTAAAAGGAAATAAGAATAAGATAAATCAAATCACAAATCTTTAATAACTTAAAATCGACAAAGAAAATTAATACACAATATGATCTTTGGCCCCTTATCGTCATCACCCCTAATCTCCATGGGCTTATTAAGAAACTCTACAGCATGATCTGAGTCTTCCTCAGGGTCTTTCTCCACAAATCTACTGTAGGTGCCTCTATCAGGTCCCTAGCTAGTCTCTTCTCTATATGTAGACCTAGCTGATATTTTTAACGAAAGAAAGGGCAAACTCTCGAGGGTCCTACCTCGGTATCAATACTAATACCTGCCCCGATCACTTGATCTATGGCTTGGTGGTAGTGTGCTATCATTCTACTAATATCTCTCATTATGTGGTGGGGCTCATCTATCATCTTTTTGTACTCAGCCTCTAGCGTTCTGAACATTTGTTCCATTTGTATACGTATCTTTCAAAGCTTCTCAATCTGGTTAGCTGCTATTCCTACACGAATTTCTTCTCTTTCGACACTTTCCATCATCCTATCAAGCATAAAGTCTCTCACCCTGACTGCTAACTTCCATCGACATATTTCCATTCTCTCATTCTGTACAATCCCATATATCTCTTAAAGTTTTACTTCAAGCCTTTAGCATGTTTGGGAAAGATGTTTCTTTACCCCCTAAGAGCTGCAAGTTTCTTCGTCAAGTCTTCAACATTATCTACATTCGTAGGTTCTTTTCCTTTGCTAGAGCTGCTAGCCACCCTGCAACAAAGTCACAAAAATCTATTTCATTAATATCAAGTAATAGAATTCATTCTCAATGCCTTAGGATCTTACAATCTTCTAACAATCCTATCATACTCTAATAGTCCTGTCATACCCCCAAATGCATATTCAAACTAACCCAAACAAAAGTCGCTATGAATTCTATTGCATATTCAATGCCCAAGTAATCTTAAACCTAGGCTCTGATACCACTTGTGCACCCCACTTAGGGTAACCCCAAGCTAAGATATCAAAAATAATTCAATCTTAAATTTGAACATGTAATACCAGCAATAGACCCATAAAATTTCTTTCAAATATCAATATACCATAAGCAACAAAAACTTCATCTTAACCATTACTACAAAACATTAGTATTCATGCCAAAGTTCAATTCTTAGACGTTCAACAAAATATATACACAACCCTAAGGTAGCCTTATCAACCCTAACATATCTCAACATCTCTAAGTTCACATATAACATTCTGATAACCCATATATACATAAGCACACCTATTTTATTACAAAAAGAGCATCTCTTCATTTTAGATCATAACTTTACATTCTTACTTGACCCTATCTGCAAGATTAATAGAAATGACAGCAAGTTCAATAGACTTAGTGAGGGATAATATATTAAGCAGTAATAGAAACCTGTTAAGGGAAGAGCATCTTAACATATTTAAAATCCATGTTTGACTCCCAATATATTACTATCATGCTTATTATTAGCCCAAAATCTCTAATCAATCGATTAACATGATAGTTTAAGGCTTCAACGGCACTATCATCACAATAATGGCTAATAAGGCTAACATTACAAAAATTAATATTGGTGTTCATATCATTTTCACTTATCAAAAAATAAACTAATCCTTAATTACAAAATCTTCTCATAATACCAACCTAAATCATAATAATTGCTTAATTCCTTATACTTAACCTCAACAATGTCATTTAGCTCCTATTATTCACAAATCAAGGTTCAATTGCTTATTAAACTTATAAAATCCAAATTCATGATGTAGTACAACACATCCAGGACCATAATTATAACATTCCATCTATGCATGGCCATGTATATATATAATCCATGATAAACTCATTCTTACGAGGATATAAGATTCAAACAATATAATACAACAACATATAACATCTATACAACGTATAACAATACAATACAACAACATATAACATCTAACATCACCCAATGCGAAATCAAAACTTAACATTATCATCCATGAATCAAAAACATACTAACATATGAATTAACTCTTAAAACACATATTAGCATAATTCAATTCATTATCAAAGGAGTCATAAAAAACATCTACCAAACACTCCAATCCATGACTTAGATCAATTATTTAGAGATTTAGATCAATTCATCACATGAATCAATAAAAAAATCCAAATTAAAGCATGAAATAGGCTTCGATATCATTTGAAGGAGAGTGTAGAATAAGTATCCATGAAATAAAGAAAAAATAGTTAAATCAAAACTTGACTACACACCATCCAAGGATCAAATCATGTTGTAAAATGGATTTCGATGAAGACAAATACCTTGATCGCTTAAAATCCAAGGTAGAGTTGAAGACAAGGTTGAACTCTTCAAAACTATCTCCTCTTGGCACAGCAGAAATCTGGCAACTTTTTTCCTAGCAAACCACCTCCGATTAGGGTGAAATTCGGACAAAACCTCCCAAACACCTTGATGAATATCCAGTATGAATTTCAACAAAAACAAAAATTAGCAAGTGCTCTAAATTTGCCTCCAAAGATTCTGCGCCGCACTGGAACTTCAAGAACAAAGCTATCCAAGTGTCTAACCTTAAATGAAATGAACCACACACCAAAGGCAAGCTCTAACCAGCCTTTAGTAAGCTGAATCACCAAAGGATGAAGAAGTGATGAAGGCCGAAAATTGGAGGGAAGGTGAAGGAAATGTGTGAAACTTCAACATATGAGTAGATCACACTTTTGGAGGGAAAAGAAAAAAGAAAATCTAGCATCTTAGTATTGCATTTGCCACCTAACCCTCAATTTATAAATGAGGAGGTGTGATGTAAGTTGGCATCACACCTCCCATGAGGTAGGGTGCCAACTCAGCAAGACATATTGCATGTGAAATGTGAATTTCACTAGCATTTGAATTTCATTTAGAGTTTTCATTTCATCTCATGAAATGTCATCCAAATTAATTTCAAATGCACCTCAAATGAGCTCCTACATTTGAATTTCCCTCCAAAATTAACTTCTTACATTAATTAAACTAATTTCTTAATTTAATTAATTAGTCTTGACTTAACTCTTTAAGCTAGAAATTGTTAACTTAACCCCTTAAGTTAACTAGACTAATTAAATATCATATGTCACCAATTAAATTAGCTTCTTAATTTAATTGGTCTAATTTAACTCCTTAAATTCTTTTGATTAATTTAACAATTAAATTAATAAAGCCAAAATGACAAAAAAAATTAGCCAACCGCTTTCTCCACAAATTTGATCACTAGGAATTATTTTAACTCTTAGAAAATTTTCTTCATCAAATAAAAATTCCTTTAGACTTTTGTGTGTGACCCATTAGTTTCTCTCATTCATTAGACATGGACTCACAACTCTTGTGATATTTTGAATATCAAAATATTCTCATTAGTTTAAACTCTTTTAAACTAATAACTCAATTCAATTAATCTCTATTAATTGAAAAGTACCCAATCTCTATGATCAATGTCCATCCGCAAGCCCATGGAACCTAACTAATTGGTCGAAATGAATATGCTCTTGGTGAACCATTCTAGCTCCACACTAACCATACAAATGCGGTCATTTCATCTCCTATCTCCTAAAAAGAGGATAAGGAAAGATATTTGTCAACTTCCTAATAGTCTCAATAACTATGCTTTTATTCCCAATGTTTGATTCCTCTTTATGACCTCATCTTTGAAAAACTCTTTTTCCAAATTGTCATACTACCATGTGCAAGGATTTTGTGGAATTGATTATTATAGAATACACAGAAAATGTAATCGCCCCTCACAATGACAAGAAGATGGATCCCATCTTAGATCTCGCAAACCTCCATGCCTAAGTAGCTCATACCAAAACTCAACCTATATGATCTACAAAGTGGTCAAGGAAAAGTTAAAGCATGAGAACCTAAATACAATGTTGCCATGGATCCTCAGGTCAAAAGACTAATTATATGCACTAGCAAAAGCTGGAGAACTAGCTAGTGTACTCTCTGAGTAGGCCTTCATTAAACTTGTTCTCTAATAAACACCCATGTCTAACATGGATCACTCATGAAGTGGAGCAATATCCAACCCTTTGAATTTATGCATCGTTAGTTCAAATTTATTCAAATCATAGATGTCTTGTCTCATAAGATTCCACGACTTGGAATATTTTAAGATCACGACCATGTAAGACTTATTTTATTATCACCACTCAATGCATGACCAAGTCTTGTAGTCTTATATGATCTAAGGGCTTCAACCAAATGCTAGTGAAGTGAAGTAAGCATAAGATGAAGATGGCTATTCAAATATGAATATCATTCAATCAAGATTATCTCATAAGTGAAATAGTTTACATGCCAATCTAATTGGTTATGGGATACTATTCCAACATGACGGTGCCACAGAATTATTTTTCTATTAGCCACAATGTTGAGTGCAAGTGAAATTGGAAAGGTTATTTTGAATGGAAATTGCTTTTGATGCTGATTGTAACTATATATATATATTCATGCATAATTTGGTAGATGGTTTGGTATATGTGTAATTGTATAAATATGTATACGTATATAGCTATTTCGATTAACTTTGTTTATGTATGGGGTTTTAAATTTTAGTTAATTTAGGGGTAGAACGAACCTAATTGATTGAATATATTAAGAATCAAGTTTTTATGCACACTGGAGTTTAGTTTTAATTATTTTGGAACTAGTGCTAGTTGGTATGTAAAACAAAAAGAGAGAGAAGTTTAATTTTTATAGTCCTATAGTTAGAGTACAATTGAGGTTTTATGATTGGATATTGATTAAGTTGAACATTATTAATATTTCAATAGATGGTTAAGGATTTGATATGATAGAAGCTATTTTTGATACGACTGATAAGTATAGTAAGTGCCTAAACCTATAAATATTATAGAATATTATGTTTTAAAATCCATAAGGATATATGCTATAGTATAACTTTCTCATAACTTGCTTTCAAATTATAGTACACTGTAATTACAATCTACTGCGCACAAAAATTATCTTATTTTGTTTCACGATAAATGAAAACATGTGTTTTATGATTTTTAATGTTTCTAAACTAGCAATTAAATTCAATGATCACTAGTTACTGGATTTACTGTTATTGATACTGTTACTATTAGTTGGATCCAACTTGATATGAGTATGCAAGGGGCTTCACCGAGTAACAACGAGCTTGCCTCCTATGGTTTAATCCCCCCAGTGCACAACAGAAGCTATTTATAGCTAATGTGGGCCATAGAATTTCTTGAGGACCTAGGCTCAGGCATTATTTTGGTAAGGTTGCACCTTGCCCAAAGCGAGAAAGGACTATTACAATAGGAGTCGTAAGGTTGATTGGCTACAGCAAACTCTGTGTGATCATCGTATTTAATGTGCTAGTCTATGAAAATATTTACTAAAATCTTGTTTCATTATTACTTGACCGTTTATTGCTTTCACTGATATTCTTCTTGAATATTTTTACTAAATTATTCATGTTAAATTCATAAACTCACCTTACACACACTTGGCATTCAAATAGTCTTTTACTCACACTCTATATTTTTAATTTTCTTCTAGTAGACCTAGATCTTAGCCATAATGAGGAGGTAGATCTTGCTTATCATGAGAATTAAGACTAAAGTCTTGGTTTGGATATTTGTAGTGACTAGTTTAATTCTCGTTAACTTGTTAGTTTTATTTTTATTTATTATAGATTTTGATTTTGTTTAGCTGAGGTTAAGTTTTGACACATTGAGTTCTTTTGTGTAACCTTATGATTTTAGATACTATCATTTATTTGGGATTGAGTTTCATGCTTTGATGTTGGAAAAACATGGTTTGATTTTAGGGGCATGACAGAGTGGTATTGGAGCCTAGGTTTTGAATTGAAAGAGGTGTAATGCTAAGGATCCAATTTAAACTATTTAAAAATTGAAATCTAACTTAGATTACACCAATCTAAGGATCTAAATCATACTTATATAATAGATTAAGGATAGATTGTTACCTTACAAGCAAAATTTATCCAAAAACTCGAAGTAGAGTTTTGATTCCTGAAAGAAGACTACATCTAGCACAGTAGAGTGTGATCAACTTCTAATTGGGCAAATCACCTCAACCTCTAGTCATATCTGAAACAAAATTTCAACAACTCAATGAAGAATGGCCTGTAAAAGTTTCAGCACCAAAATCCTTTAGCAAGACTTTGAACAAAACCCAGAAACTTACTGCTGGAACAGAGGATCATCAAAGCAAGCAATCCAAAATTCATCTTACCTCCAATGTCAAAGTCCACACACCAATTAACAATTCTTTTCTTCTCAATTTAGCTAGAAAAATCAAGGAGAGAGAGATTTGGTAAGAGGTCAAAAATGATGAGGGAGATGAAGAAGAGAGTGGAGCTTTAACTCATGTGAGAATTACTTTCGTAGGGAATTTTTGGATTTAACTCTTAGATGCACAAAATGTGTGGGTAGATATGTATATATGGTTGGCCTCCCTCTCTTCTATATCTATATATAGAGTGGAGATGGTGTCATGCCAAGGTGGCAGCACACCATCCTCAAGGTGGGGGTGCCGCCTAAGCATGCCAACTTGCCATATCGCAAGTTACATGTTAATTTGTATTGAATTTGAATTTAATTTGGAGTCTACATTTCATCTAATTAAATGTCTTCCTAATTAAATTCTAATTTAGTACCAAATGAACATTTCATTTGAAAACTCCCTCCAAAATTAATTCTTCATTTTAATTAAATTAAATACTTTAATTTAATTAAACTTTAATTTAACCTTTAAGTCTACTAGCTTAACTCTTTAAGCTAGATTTTGTTGACTTAACACCTTAAGTTAAGTTGACTAATTAATAGTTATGAAGCACCAAATTAAATTAACACTTAATTTAATTGATTTTAATTTAACTCCTTAAATTAATTAGATTAATTTAATAATATTGATCAAGCTGAGATAACTAAAAATTATGTCAATTGATTCCCTCAATTTCGGCCACCATGGAATTATCTAACACTTAGAAGATTCCCCTCAATAGTTAGGAATGCCAATTTGCTTTTATGTGTGACCCATTAGGTTTTACTACTCATTGGACATGGGCTCACAACCTTTATGACTTTAGAATATCATATGTTTATGTTAGTTTAAACTCCTTTAAACTAACTAACTCAATTCAATTAATCTCTATTAATTGAAGAGTACCCAATCTCCATGGTCGATGTCTAACCTCAAGCCCATGGAGCCTAATAATTGGCCAAATGATGCTTTAGGTGAACCATTTTAGCTCTACGTATACCATGCAAATACGGTCTTTCCGTCTTCTATCTCCATGAAGGAGGCCTAGGGCAAGATATCTATCAGCTTCCTAATAGCCTTGATACAATACATTTATTCTTAATGTTCTATTCTAGTTTGTGACCTTATCTTTAGAAAATTTCTTTTCTAATTTGTCACGCTGCCTTAGCCAATGACTTTTAAGAATCGATCATCATAGAATGTATAGGAGATGTACTCTCTCTTCACAAAGATGATGAATTAGATCCCATCTTGGATCTCATAAACCTCTATATCTAAGTATGCCATGCCCAATCACCATCAGAACGCCCACTTAGTGGTCAAGACAAAGTCAAAGCATGATAATCTAAACACAAGGTTACAATGTATCCTCAGATTAATGGATTAATTATATACACTAGCATAAGCTAGAGAATTAGCCACTACTGACTTGCTACTATAGCTATCTAGTAGATTCTCTAGGCGCGTCTCCAATACCTTGTTCTTTAACAAGCACTAATTAACATGCACCCATGTCTCATATGGTTTACTCATGCAATGGAGCAACATCTAACCCTTGGATTATACATTATTAGTGCAAGTCTATTCGAATCTTAGATGCCCTATCTTATAAGATTTTATGACTGGAGATATTCAAAATCATGACCGTGTAAGACTTATTTCATGATCATCACCTAGTGCGTGATCAAGTCCCATAGTTTTGTGTGATCTAAGGGCTTCAACCATATGCTAGTGAAAAAATAAAAGCAAAAGATGAAAATGGCCATTTATAAAAAATATCATTTAATCGAGATTATATCACAAGTGAAATAGTTTACATGCCAATCTAATTAGCTTATAGGGCGCTAATCCAACAATCTTCCACTTGCCCTAAAGCTAATTCCCTATAGTTTCAAGACCCATCTTCATAAGATGTACTTCAAAAACTTTTGCGATAGGGGTTTAGTCAATAGATCTGTTATAGTTTCTTCTATGGTAACTCTTTCCACTTGAATGTCACCTTTACCTATTATCTCTCATATTAATAGGATCTTAGCTCCTTAGCTTGTGCAACTGCATCATTATTATCACATATGACAACCATAGGCTCAGACATGCCATGTACTACATCCAACTTTTAGATGAAGGTTTTGATCCAAACACTTTTCTTTGCTATTTTTGAAGCTATAATATATTCTGGCTTAGTAGTTGAGTAGGCTGTAGTGTCTTATTTGGAACTCTTCCAACTCACCGTGCCACCATTAAGGCAAAATATAATTCTAGAAGTAGATTTCAAGTCATCTATATTGAATTGGAAACTTGAATCCAAAAACCCTTCGGGTTTCAATTCTCCATTGTCATATACTAAAAATAATTCCTTAGTCCTTCTCAAGTACTTAAGGATCATTTTTATGGCCATCTAGTGACTTTCACCAAAATCAAATTGGAACCTACTCGTAACACTTAAAGCATGTGCCACATCCAGTCTTGTACATTAAACTACATACATTTTGCTCTCTATAGTAGACGCATAAGGTAAACGGGACATTTTTTGTCTCTCTACCTTCGTCTTTAAGGCCATAGACTTAGAGAGATGAATACCATGTCCCATGGGAAGAAATCCTTTCTTGGATTCGTTTATACTAAACCGCTTTAGTATTTTATCAATGTACATAGTTTGGGATAACCCTAGTGTCCTCTTCAATTTATCTCTATAGATACGTATTCCCAATACGTATGGTGCTTCTCCCAAATCCTTTATGGAGAATTGAGTAGACAACCACACTTAAGTACACTCTAACATACCTTTCTCATTCCCAATGAGAAGGATGTTATCGATGTAAAGCACAATAAACTGTACACTATTTTCTTTCACCTTCTTATACACACAAGGTTCATACATATTTTTTATAAAGCCAAATGATTTGATTGCATTATCAAAATGTGTGTTCCAACTTCGAGACACTTGCTTGAGTTCATAAATGGATCTTTGGAGTTTGCAAACCTTTTGCTCAATCTCTTTAAATGTAAAACTTTATGGTTGCTCCATATAGATTTTCTCTTTAATGTTGCTATTGAGGAAGAAGGTTTCTACATCTATTTGTCATATCTCATAGTCATAATATGTGGCTATGACAAGTAGAATTCAAATGGATTTAGGCATTGTAATCGGTGAAAAGGTTTTCTCTAAATTAATACTAGGTCTTTGAGTATATAACCTTTTGCCACTAGTCACGCCTTAAAGATCGTAACCTTTCCATCAACTCCTAGCTTTCACTTATAGATCCATTTGCAACCAATGGGAATAATTCCCTTTGGTGGATCTACCAAAATTCATACTTTGTTAGAGTGCATGGAGTCCATTTTGAATCTCATGGCTTCAAGCCAATGTCCCGAGTCTATGTCCAACATAGCCTTTTCATAGGTCTTCAAATCTATATCAGATTGGCCTGTTTCATGAAGAAATTCAAACCTTTTGGGTTGCTTCTTGATTCAATCTAACCAACGTAAAGGTTGTGAATAAGGCTTACTACTTGTTTCCACCGCTTGTGGGATTTGTTGATCATCTTGAACTTTATCAAGTTCAACAACAATGCCTTTTCTATCTAATAGAAATTCCTTTTCCAAAAAGGTGGTGTTCCTCAAGACAAGTACCTTTTGGTTCAAGGGATCAAAGAAATAATAACTCATACACTTTCTAGGGTATCCCACAAACTTGTATAAGAAGGATCAACTATCCAACTTGTCTCCCACTAACCTCTTCACGTATGTAAGAGACCCCCAAACCTTTAAGAAATGGTAAGAAGGTACTTTGTCATACCACATCTCATGTAGCATTTTTAGCATAACCTTAGAGGGTACTACATTTAGTAGCCTTGTGGTAGTTTCTAAGATAAATCCCTAAAAGGATATATGTACATCAAAGAAGCTCATCGTGGAACATACCATGTCTAACAAGGTATGATTTCTCCTCTCGCCTACTCTATTGAGTTAGGGCATGCTGGGTGGAGTCCATTAAGAGAGAATCCTAGTTTTTTAAAGTAATCCAAGAATTTGGTACTTAAGTATTCTTTTCCTCAATCCGATCAAAGAGTTTGAATACGAAGTCCCTTCTACTTTTCTACTTCACACCTATACTCTTTGAACTTTTCAAAGGCTTTAGACTTGTACTTCATAAGATACACATGTCCGAATTGAGTGTGGTCATTGGTAAAGGTGATGAAGTAAAAATAGCCAGCTCGTGCACTAACTCTTAGTAGACCGCACATATCTATATAGATCAAATTCAAAGGACTTGTGCTTCGTTTCGACTGTCACACAAAATAAGCATTGGTCATTTTTCCCTTCAAACAAGACTCACAAGTTGGAAGTTCCTCAATGCTACTGACGTTTAGTGCTTTGAGAGCTTCTATCTTATTCATCCTATTTTTAGAGATATCACCAAGTTTTGCATGCTATAGAATGGCATCTTCTTGAATGTCTAGCTTTCTTTTACTTGATTGAATGTGCATTAATGGTTTTTGGGAATTTAAAATGTACAATCTATTATTCAATATACCTTGAGCAATTAAAGAATGGTTCTTTAATGCCTTCAATTTTCCATTAAATATAGAAAAATCATATCCTTCATTATCCAAAATAGGAATTGAAATTATATTCTTTATAAGATTCCATACAAAGAAACAAGGATCAAGTACAATCATAGAATCTCCAAAGTCCAACTTGAGTACACCTTGGACCATGGCAGCAACTCTTACTCTATTTCTGAGGTGAAAGATCATATCCCATTCATTAAGGCTCTTTTTTCTTTCCAACTACTGTAATGAATTGCAAAGGTTAGAACCACATGCGGTATCAAATACCCATGAGAAAGAATTAGTTGTTAAATGCACTTCAATCATGTACATGCCCTTCTCAAGGGTTGCAAGATAAACTTTGCAGTTTCTTCTCCAATGCCCTTTTTCGCCACAATGGAAACATATAGCATCGATTTTAGCCTTTTTCTTCTTCTTAACTCCCCTCGAACCTTTCAAGGATTGCTTCCCTTTTGAAGAAGAGCTTTTTTTCGTCTTACCCCATTTCTTTAGACCTTTAGAGCCTTTAGACCTGGAGGATGATGTAAGCATAAGAGGCTTTTCCCTTTTCATAATTGCCTCAACAGCAACCAATATGTTCACTAATTTATTAATCGTCATCTCATTCTTGGACATATTAAAGTTTATAATGAATTGGTCAAATGTACTTGGCAATAACTATATGATCAAATCCACATAGAGATCATTATTCATGATCACATCAAGTTATCCTAGTTTTTCAATGAGACCAATCATTTTAAGCCTGTGATCATGGACACTCATGCCCTCAGTCATTTCACTTTTAAAGAGCTTCCTAGATAAAGCGAACCGTTCATGTCTAGTTTGGACACAATACAACTCTTGTAGGTATGCATAGATCTCACTTGCATGTTTCATATGCTCATGAGACGTTTGCAACTCGTTAGACATAGTTGCCATCATGAGACACTTTGTTTGTAGATCACCATCCACAAACTTTATGAACAATTCTTGGGCCTCATTGGTTACATCATTGCCAATGGTTTCTGGCGAACTTTGATCTAGGACATAAGTCCTCTTTATAGAGTCAAGTACTATTTTGAGTTTTCTCAACCAATCATGGAAATTGTGCCTAATTATTTTATTAGTTTCCAAAATTGTTGTAAGTAGATTCTTAGCATTTTGAGTTTGAAGATTTCACAAATCTACAAAGGTGACAAAGAGAATATAAACATGTGATTGAATAGTGATACTTATGAAAACATATTTATGGTCTTTTAAGCATATTTTTTTCCCACTATTTTATCAAATCCTTCACCCCTTAGAAGTGTTCGAGAAACTATATTTTCTAATGAGAATCAAGACTCCAAAGACTTGTAAGTGGACCCCCATGACCGACTGCCAACCACGAACAATCTAAGGATAGGCAACACTTGCTAATTACATCATATGCAACTCTTGATATATTTTGTCTCATTTTTCATTTAGACCTATGAATCATGTGACATCTATACTACTAAGTGTTAAGTCAAACTTACTAATCAAATTTTGATTCAAGAATGCTCCATAATATCCCCCATGATTGAGTGCCAATATGTAGGAAGCCTTAAATCAAAGATGCATTGTATGCTAAGTATATGCTCACAGCTTTTCTCCTAAGTATGATCCTCGTGACTGAGTGCCATCACACAAATTCGATAGCATCGTCATGGCATATACTATTGGTAGAAGACATGAATTAATTAAAACTATTTTTAATTTATATCCATTTTGACTTAATATTTGAAAACACTTAGACATTCTAAGTGAGGGGATTTTAAGCTTGCTTGCCAAGATCTCACCAATTTTATCTTTTTATTTAGGTTTTCTATATCCTAATTTATGCATCACATATATGAATAGGATATGAAAAGCATAAATAAGTAAATGCGCCTAGTATACTCTTAGAATGGGATGACCATGAACCTAACCAAGTGATGCACTTAAGTCATAAATGCATCACTTAGTTGATTTTTAGTGGGTTGATTAAACTAAGCTATTACATGATGGTATCCCTATATATTCATGGGTCTTCAAGCTTCCTTGGATCTTCTTTGCTCTTTGCAACTTTTACAAGAAAATGAAAATCTCACCCCTTGTGATTCTACTCTCATAACTTTTACAATATATAATAAGAGGCATACAAGCCATATTTCATCAACTTGAAATAAATAAAATCAATGTTAAAGGCTCATGATCATCCCTATTTATTCATCATTCATTCAACAATTAAATGAACAACAAATAAACCAAGAATTGACATTCAATTCCAATGATTAAATGCTATCATATAAACAATTAATTGGCCAAGCAAAAACAAGCATAATGTTTATGCATCCTATTTTTGCATCAATTAGAGATTAACTGTAACAAGATTTAAGATAGCATTAATATGTCAAACACAGACTTGAGAGCTTGCACATCACTTGTGCATCCATTATGTGTGAAACAATATACTTTTGGTCACAAAAGAGAGCCAAAATTAAGCCCAAAAACTACCTAGACCAAGACCAAGTCACTGCTACCACATAGGAGGCATGCGCATGGTACGCCAGCTATTGGCCAGCGTCTGGCAATATTGGGTATGTGCTCGGTTAATTGGTCTTAGCTAAATTGGCTCTATTTTGCTCAACCTTTTGTGCACAAAACTTTTAGAAAAAATTCTAAATATTATTTTCACACAATATAGATGCAATTTTATATCTAAAATAGTTTATGAATCTAAAAAAACAAGAGCTAAAACATGCTTCAAAAATCAAATTAAAGTGAGAATCATATTTTCCCAAAAATCTCCAATAATATCTAATCCAATTGGATTCAAAAGTGACCAAAAAAAATTAAGGTCAAATAAAACATGATATATCAACATATAACATAATCCAATTCTAAATTAATATTTAACATTAGCTAATCATGAATCAAATTACACTAACATATGAATTAACAATTAAAGCACATATTAGCTTAATATCTATTCATCATCAAAGGAGCCACAAGCATCATGATCCAAAACCCCAATATATGATTTAAATCAAGTGTTTGAAGATTCAAATCAATTCATCACATGAATAAATCAAAAACAATTCAAAATATAGCATGAAATTAGGCTCTGATACCACTTAAAAGAGATGTAATGCTAAGGATCCAATTTAAAATATTTAAAAACTGAAATATAACTTAGATTACACCAATCCAGGGATCTAAATCATGCTTATATGATGGATTAAGGTTGGATCATTACCTTGCAAGCAAAATCTAACCAAAAACTTAAAGTAGAGCTTTGATTCTTGAAGGCAGACTGCTTCTGGCATAGTAGAGTGTGATCAACTTTTGATCGAGCAAATTACCTCATATTCAAGCCAAATTGGGACCAAAATTTCATCAACTCAATGAAAAACATTTAGTAAAAATTTTAGCACCAAAATCCTTCATAAAGACCTCAAACTAAATCCAAAAACTCATTACTGGAATAGAAGATCACCAAAGCAAGCTATCCGAAATTCGTCTTGTCGCTAATGTCAAAGTCCACACACCAATTGACAATCCTTTTATCCTCAATTTAGATGGAAAAATCAAGGAGAAATAGAGCTAGTAGGAGGCTGAAAATGGTGAGGGAGGTAAAGAAGATAGTGAAGCCTCAACTCATGAGAGAATTACTTTTGGAGGGAATTTTTAGATCTAACTCTTAGATGCACAAAATGTGTGAGTAGATATGTATATATGGCTGGCTGCCCCCCTCCTCTATATCTATATACAGAGTGGAGATGGTGTGATGCCAAGGTGGCATCACACCATCCTCAAGGCGGGGGTGCCACCTAAGTATGCCAACTTGCTAGCATTTTGCAAGTTGTATGTTAATTTGTATTGAATTTGAATTCAATTTGGAGTCAACATTTCATCTGATGAAATATCTTCCTAATTAAATTCTAATTCAGCACCAAATGAACATTTCATTTGAAAACGCCCTCCAAAATTCATTCTTCATTTTAATTAAATTAAACACTTTAATTTAATTAAACTTTATCTTAACCTTTAAGTCAACTAGCTTAACTCTTTAAGCTAGATCTTCTTAACTTAACACCTTAAGTTAAGTTGACTAATTTGTCGTCATGAGGCACCAAATTAAATTAACACTTAATTTAATTTATTTTAATTTAACTCCTTAAATTAATTAGATCAATTTTACAATTAAATTGATCAAGTCGAGATGACCAAAAATTACATCAATTAATTCCCTCAATTTTTGGCCACCATAGAATTCTTCTAACACTTAGAAAATACCCCTCAATATTTAGGATTGCCAATTGGCTTTTGTGTGTGATCTATTAGATTCTACTACTCATTGGACATGGGCTCACAACCTTTGTGACTTTAGAATATCATAGATTCAAGTTAGTTTAAACTCCTTTAAACTAACCAACTCAATTCAATTAATTTCTATTAATTGAAGAGTACCCAATCTCCATGGTCAATGTCCAACCTCAAACCCATGGAACCCAACAATTGGCCAAATGATGCTTTTGTTAAACCATTCTAACTCTACGCGTACTATGCAAATATGGTCTTTCCACCTCCTATCTCCATGAAGAAAACCTAGGGCAAGATATTCGTTGGCTCTCTAATAGCCTCGATACTATACATCTATTCTTAATGTTCGATTCTAATTTGTGACCTCATCTTTGAAAAACTCTTTTTTCAAATTATCACACTACCTTGACCAAGGACTCTTAGGAATCAATCATCATAGAACGCATAGGAGATGTACTCACCCTTCACAAAAACAAGGAGTTATATCCCACCTTGGATCTCATAAACCTCTATATCTAAGTAGCTCATGCCCAATCACCACCAGAATGCCCGCTAAGTGACCAAGATCGATTCAAAGCATGATAATCTAAACACATGATTACAATGGATCCTTAGGTTAAAGGACTAATTATATACACTAGCATAAGCTAGAAAACTAGCCACTATGGCTATTTAGTGGATTCTCTAGGCGGGTCTCCAGTGCCTTATTCTCTAACAAGTACCCACTAATATGCACCCATATCTCATATGGTTTGCTTATGGAACAAGCCAACATCCAACCCTTGGATTATGCATCGTTAGTGCAAGTCTATCCGAATCTTATATGCCCTATCTCATAATATTCTATGACTTGAGATATTTAAGATCACAGTTGTGTAAGACTTATTCCATGATCACCACCCACTGTGTGACCAAGTCCTAGAGTCTTGTGTGATATAGGGGTTTCAACCATATGCTAGTGAAGAAATAAAGGTATACAATGAAGATGGCCATTTATAAGAAATATCATTCAATTAAGATTGTATCACAAGAGAAATAGTTTACATGCCAATCTAATTGGCTTTTAGGATACTATTCCAACATGAACTTAGGCTATGTCAGGATAGGATCCTCAGACTATAGAATTTGACCTTAGAACTCTTAAGAATTAATGTTTTCCTTTTCTTATTTTCTTTCTATTTATTTATTCATATAGGTTTTTTTGGTTTTGAAGGATAAGAAAGTAACTCAGAGCCCATGTAAGTTAGTTCATCATTTAGATGATTCACCCTACATGATTAAGGTTGGAGAAAGTGAGCAGTACAACCCCAAATACAGGCAATCTATTTCAAAAATATTCATTGCACCTTGAAAGGATTACGTGAACTTAATTGTGCATCAATTTGAGGATGATAAGGACCACCATAAAAGAGAACATCTTCGCTACAAGGATAGATGTGAAGTGTTAAAACGACGGTTAGAAGTCTACCAGTAGGAATTGAATTACCAAAATAATGAGTTGTCGGAGCAACATTGTCAAGATCAAAGTGCATTTAGGATAGCCATGAGAGACCTAAGGAAGCCCAACAATTGTTAGCTCATTTTATCAGTGAGTCAGGGAAAGAAGACCTAGAAGAAGAACCAATCAATGAAGAGCCTAGTGAGGAAAATGAAGAAGACCTTGAGAAAGATCTAGAAGCAGTAGGCTTGAATAAGGGTATTGAAAAGATAAATCCAAGTAAGGGAAATGATAATGATTAGAGTAGGAGTATGATTATTTGGAGTTTGATAAAACCTTTAGTTTTAAATTTCATTTGCACTATTTCAATAGGTGAGGTTTTCTATTTAGTAGTTGTTATGAATAAAATAAAACTTCCAATTAGTATTAGATATTTTGGTTTATGTAAAGGATGATTACATATGAAGCTTTAGTGGAGTTATTAAAAAAAATTCTTTTATTTCCTCATTTTTCATGAGAACTTCTAAAGTCTTTGATTCATTCAAAGGAAAAGTATGAAAGTTACTATTAGAAAAAAATAATAATAGTAATAACTAAATTGAAAGTTAATCAAATCAATTTATTAATTGATGAATGAAATATATATATATTGTACATGTTAAGTTTTCGAGATATTTGATAAATATTTTTTCTTTACCTTATTTCACACTCTATTTCATATTTCACTAAGTGTATACTACTAATAGCAATCACTTCACATTAGAATGCATCCTAGCCGTAGAATGTTTCAAGGAAGATGCCCAACTAATGCTTCACAAAGTCAATCAAATGAGAAATAAGAAACCTCGAGACACGTTCCTACCAATCCTCCAAAGATAGAATATAGACAAGCTCTACCTCAACCATCATTGATAGGTAATGATCCCTTAAGTCAAATGGTGGTGGCAATGCAATAATTAACACAAGCCCTTCGAAACCATCAACAACCTAAAGGATCGCAACCTCTTAATATGGCACTTGATTGATTTTTATGTTTTCAACCCCAACATTTTAGTGGGGAGCCTTATGATTGTAAAGATAAACACTTTGGATAGAGAGTATTGGAAACATCTATAGTGTACCAGACTATAGTGATAAGTAGAAGGTTAATCTAGATATATTCTTTTTTGAGAGTCCAACATGCCATTGGTGGAACTCAGTAGAGATGAGATGGAGACAACAACAGACTACTAGAATGTGCGAAAACTTTCTCAAGGAGTTTGACAACAAGTACATCTCGAAGTTGGTTCATGAACAAAAGAAATATGAGTTCAACCAATTGCAGTAAAGAAACCTCATAGTTAGCCAATCTAAGGCTAAGCATACACAACTAATCAAGTATATGCCGTACCCGTTGGATGATGAACCAAGATAAGTTATGAAGTTTTTGAAGTGGTTTTACCCTAACATACAAAAGGTAGTTTTCCCATGGATACACCCAACTACATGACTGCAATTTGAAGATAGAATCGGGACTAGCTGAGTTGGAGGCCATGAATAAAGTTGAAAAGAAGTCTTGCCCAATTGAAATCAACTAGCAATGAAGGAGAACCTAAGGGTAAGGAGTGAAACAACCATGGCAATAGTTTAATAATCCCACTTGCAAACCAATCGGAACCTTTAGATTAGTCGATACTAGGAAAAGAGTAACAATATATAGCTACTATAGATTCTCAAGACATAAAGAATATTAGTGTTGGAGGAAGGCGAGCTATTGTTTAGCATTAGGTAGTGACCAGCACCACCTCCATGACTATCCTTGGAAGAGGCAACAACTAGTGAATCAGAGTTTATCTAAGGAAAATCAACACGATCCAGGAAACTCAAATAGTGCCAAACCAAATGTTCTAGCTAAAGTATATGTGCTAGAAAGTGAAAGAGTTTTAAATCTAACTATTTTGGTAAAAGGTACTGTTCTAATTTTCCAATACTCAAGAAAAGTCTTATTTAATCTTGGCACAACTCATTATTTCATATCTATTCGTTATGTGAATATTATAAACTTACCTATGGAAGATTAATCATATAATTTAGAAGTTAATGCTCCTATGGGTTCTAATATGTTGACAAGTAGATTTTGTAAGGCTAGTAATATACATATAAGTGTTGGAGATTTCTCTACAAACTTGTTTTACTACCTATAGAAGGTTATGACATTATTTTGGGGATAGATTGGTTGTCTAATACCATGCCCATCTTGATTGCCATTCTAAAGTGGTTGGTTTGTGTGAGCCTGGGAAACCAATAATAAAGCTGATTAGAGATTGAAAGCTAACAATGATGACTTTGATTTCAACAACTCCAGCTAGAAAAGTACTACGAAAAGATGAGATAGGATACTTAACTTACTTGATCAATAAAACAAAGGACAAGGTTAAGATAATGAGGTCCTAATAGTTGCAGATTTTTATGATATGTGTTTTCGAAGAAACTAAGTTCCATATAGAATAGCACTAATAGAACTTAAGGTGCAATTATAAGAACTACTTGAAAGTGGTTCATTCTACCAAGTTCATCCCCTTAGGGAGCTCTAATGCCCTTTGTAAAGAAAAAAGATGGGGCTTCGAGGATGTGCATAGACTATTGAGCCTTGAACAATGTCATGTCTAAGAATAATATCCCTTTCTTAGAATTAAGAAACTCTTTGACCAATTACAAAGATCATTAGTTTATTTTAAAATGGACCTTATACAAGGATATTACTAGCTAAAGATTAGAGATAAAGATATATCTAAGACAGCATTAAATACTATATATGTTCATTTTGAGTTTGTGGTGATGCTGTTTGGGTTAACTAATGACTCCTCAGCATTTATGGATTTGACGTACCATGTGTTTAGACCATATTTAGACCATTTTATGGTTGTCTTTATTGATGATATTTTGATCTATTCAAAGAGTGGAAAGAACATTAAAAACACTTGAGGATGGTGTTGCAAAAACTTCAGGAACATAAACTTTATACAAAGTTTAGTAAATGTGAGTTTTAGTTGGATAGAGTAGCTTTTTTTGGGATGTCATTTTAGAAGATGGAGTTATGGTTGATTCATCTAAGATTGAAGTGGTGCTAGAATGGAAAAGACTCGAGACAGTGACCGAGGTGAGAAGTTTCTTGGGTTTGGTGGGATATTACATGAGGTTTGTGCAGGATTTTTCAAAAATAGCTACCCTAATGTCTAGTTTGACTTTGAACCAGATTCTATTTAAGTGGACTAAAAAGTGTAAGCATAGTTTTCAAGAGCTTAAGAAAAGGTTAACCTCGGCACCAATATTAGCCCTACTTGAGGGTACTGAGAATTTTGTGGTGTATACTGATGCTTCAAGAAAAGGTTTGGGATATGTTCTAATGCAAAATGATAAGAAAATAGCGTATGCCTCAAGAAAGTTGGAACCCTATATATGGGCAATTTTGACTTAGAGTTAGTGGCAATTTTGTTTGCCTTAGGAAAGTGGAGACATTACTTATATGGGGCAAACTTTATAGTGTACACTGACCACAAGAGTCTGAAGTATCTTTTTCACACAAAAAGACTTAAATATGAGGTATTATTGTTGGATAGAATTCTTACAGGATTATGACTATTCAATTCAATATCACCCAGGGAAGATGAATGTAGTAGCTAATGTGCTCAGCCATAAGGCACAAGTAGCTAATCTTGTTTCTTTAAGACAATACTAAAGTTGATAGTATTACATGATAAATTACCCTAAGGCCAAACATTTATCAAAGGATTGGAGAGGCACAAAGAGGGACAAAAATCTACAAAAGTTTAAGATAAACACAATAAACATCCTTAACACCAAGTTTGAAATAGATTAAGAGATGCCTTTATTATATGGGAAATGGATTTGTGTAGTAGATAAGGAATTAAAGAGGGAAATTTTAGATGAAGCTCACAAGTTAAAGTATATGATCCATCCTAGTGGTAACAAGATGTACCAAGATTTGAAAAAGTCTATTGGTGGATTAACATGAAACAGGAGATTGTTGATTATGTTAAGAAGTATCTTACTTTCTAGAAAGTTAAAACAAAGCACCAAAGAATAACTAGGCTATTACAACCCTTAGAAGTGCCAATGTGGAAGTGAGAGATGCTCACAATAGACTAAGTCACAAGGTTACCTCTAGCAAGATAAAGTTATAATAGTATTTAGGTGATAGTTGATAGACAGACGAAATCAACTCATTTCTTGCTTATTAAGGTTAACTATACAGTAGAGATACTAGCACGAATTTATACTAATCAAATCATTTAGCTACATGTGGTACCCATTAGTATTGTATCCGATTAAAATTCCAAGTTTGTCTCTAGACTTTGGAAACAAGTACAGGAGAGTTTAGGGATGAAACTGCAATTTAGCACAGTAGCACATCCACTGATAGATGGTCGGTCAAAGTGAACCATTCAACTTTTAGAAGATATGCTCCATGCTCACATGTTAGATTTTAGGGAAGACTGGATTAATCATCTTCTGCTAATCGAGTTTGCTTATAATAATAGCTACCTAACTTGTATGTAGATGGCACCTTACGAGGTACTATATAGAAGAAAATGCCAAACACCACTATATTAGGACATCAATGAGTATCACGTGCAAACTTCACTTGGGCATCGAAGAGCAATTAGATCAAAAATAATACAACAAGCTATTGATAAGGTTCACTTAATCAAGTAGAGACTAAAGACTATACAAAGTTGATAGAAGAACTATGCAGATAATAGGAAAAGAGACTTGGAATTTAGTATCGGAGACATGGTCGTTTTAAAGGTGTCACCAAGAAAAAGGTTTGCGAGGATTGATAAAGGAGGAAAGTTGAGCCTTAGGTAGGTTGGTCCTTTTGAGATAGTGGAAAGGATTAGTGCAGTAGCCTATTGACTTCTCCAACCATCAAACTTAACAGGGATACATAGTGTCTTCCACGTGTTACAACTAAAGAAGTATCACCCAGACCCCTCGTATATCATTAAGTACAAGGATTTTCCACTTCAAAAAAATCTAACGTACGAAAAGAATCTAGTTTAAATATTAGATCAAAAAGTACAAAAGTTTCGTATTAGAGAGATTCCAGTGGTAAAGATTCTCTCAAGGAACCATAACGTGGAGGAAGCAACATGGAAAAATGAGGAGAAAATGCAAAAATACTATCTAGAACTTTTCGCTAACTTATGTTAGAATTTGGGGACCAAATTCCTTTGAGGGGGTGGAGTGTGATGCCTTAGAATTTCACCTTATATCTAATTAATTATTTTATCTTATCTTACTTTTACTTTATGTATTATTAAAAAAAATTGCAAATATATAGCATTAGATTATCTCTTGATCAAATAATGGTAACTATTATTTAGGTTCATATATACATATATTAGATATTCCAAATTTTGGAAGAATATAATTTCACTAGAATTAATATTATATTATTACTATGAATTAATAATAAAGACACTAGATTTATAATAGGATAAATATCATAGTCCTAGTATGATTATTATTATAGTCCACCCTAGATTAGATAGCCTCCCATATACATATATAATTCCTATAAACAAACAAACCCTAACTTATAAGACAAAAAGAAAATAAAGCATTAGAAGAAAGAAAAGAAAACGACATAAGAGATAGGAGAAAGGAAGAAAGAAAAAGGGAGAAACAAGAGAGGGAGTTGGAAGACGACAGCAACTTTGTGTTCGAAGGAAAAGGTAATCAATTAAGGTAATAGATTTTCACCTTGTATATGCTTCAAATTATACTTAGGTGGGGTGATGGCTGCATTTTATTTCATATATGCCATGGAATTAAGAATTGTTGGTGCCATGTTGAATTAAGAGTTATTGGTGGAAATCCTAATTTGTATGCTATTGTTTGGATTGAGTTTTGTCTTTTCCAAGTAAGAAATTTGCCCATTGCAACAATAGGAAAGTGTGTGTTGAAAGATCATTATTGAGCAAGCTGTGATATCTAGGTTCCTCTATAAATTAGTAATTGATTTCATTAGTTGAAGAATTCATGTGTACAATGTGCCTGATTCTATTAGCCATAATTATCGGCCGCAAGGGCAATTGGAAAGGTTATTTTGAATGGAAATTGCTTTTGATGTTGATTGTAACTATATATATACATGCACTCATGTATAAGGAATTTAGTAGATGGTTTGGTGTATGTGTAATTGTGTAAGTGTGTAGCTATTCCGATTGACTCTGTTTATGTATGGGTTTGAAATTTTAGTTAATTTAGGGGTATGAAATTTTATAAGGAATGGTAAGCGAAGGTGTATATATGTGTATATATAGAACGAACCTAATTGATTGAATATATTAAGAATCAAATTTTTATGCACATTGGAGTTTAGTTTTAATTATTTTGGAACTAATGCTAGTTGGCATAAAACAAAGGAGAGAGAAGTTCAATTTTTATAGTCCTATAGTTAGAGCACAATTGAGGTTCTATTGTTAGATACTAGTTAAATTGAACATTATTAATATTTCAACAAGTGGTCAAGGATTTGATACGATAAAAACTATTTTTGATATGACTAATAAGTAAAGTAAGTGCTTAAACTTATAAATACTATAGAATATTATGTTTTAAAACCTAGAAGGATATATGCTATTGTACTTTTTCTTGTAATTTGTTTTCAGATTACACTACACTATACTTATATTCTACTGTGCACAAAAATTATCTTATTTTGTTTCACAATACATGAAAATATGTGTTTTATGATTTTTAATGCTTCTAGACTAGCAGTTAAATTCAATGATCACTGATTACTAGATTTACTGTCATTGCTACTATTACTATTAGTTAAATCCAATTTGGTTTGGGTGTGCGAGAGGCTTCACCGAGTAGTAGTGGGCTTGTCGGTTGAACCCCAAGTCCCCACGGCCTAATTCCCCTATGCATAACAAAAATTGTTTATGGCTGAGATAGGTCGTAGGATTTTCTCAAGGACCTAGGCTTAGGCACTATTTTGGTAAGGTTGCACCTTGCCCAAAGCGATAAGGGACTGTTACGGTAGAGTCATAAGGTTGAATGACTATAGCAAACTCTGTGTGATCATCACATTTAATTTATTAATCTATGAAAATATTTACTACTTTCCACTGATATTTTTCTTGAATATTTTTATTGAACTATTCATGTTCAATTCATGAACTCACCTTATGTATCCTTGGCATTCACTGAGTCTTTTACTTATACTCTAGATTTTTTTTTTTAACTTCCTTTTAGCAGACTTAAATCTTAGCCCTGGTGAGCAGGTGAATCCTACTTATGATGAAAATCAAGACTGAAGTTTTAGTTTGGATCTTTGCAATGACTAGTTTAATTCTCATTAGCTTGTTAGTTTTGTTTTTATTTATTATCAATTTTTATTTTGTTTGGTTGAGGTTAAGTATTGACGCTTTGAGTTTTTTTGTGTAACCTTATGATTTTGGATACTATCATTTATTTGGGATTGTGTTTCACACTTTAATACTGGAAAAATATGGTTTGATTTGGGGACAGTGATAGTTTATATGATGGGTATACTCTTGTCTTCTAGGAGCATGTGGAACTTTCATTAAAATTGAACCCTAATACTTTTTACTCTATAGGAAGTACTTTCTCAATCCTAAAATTGAAGGTATAGGAGTGTTAAATTTGTAAAGTATAATTTAAATATTACTTCATGTCATAGTTTTACAATTGTTTTGTTGTGGTTTCACAATTAAAGGTAAATGTCTTACTTATTTGTTGAAATTATCCAGCAAATGCCACAAACAATATGTATGATGATTACCCTAGAAATACCATGAGATGGCATTAGTAAGCCCATAGTGTTGGTTGGAGGAAAAGGTGAACTTTGAACTCTATGCAATGATGACAATTTAAATATATCTTAGTTTCAAGTAAAATCATTCCCAATTAGCATCACTCTTAGCATCAACAACTAAATATGCTAATGTAAATAAATTGTCATTACAATTTTTGTCACAACACTAATAAAATTTCTTATACTTATTTTTACTTTAAGTGCCATCTAAATATATCAAAAGTCTGCATCCATTAAGAAATCAACAAGACAAGCAATGAAACATATAAAAAAAATAATGAAATTTCTAAGGTAGTTGGATTCTTGTTGTTTGCAACACTTCTGGAGTTTGTTTCTTTTATAAAATTACAATACTACCTCATATTACATAAGATTTAAGACCCTTTGTCCACCCTGTAAACGTCATGCGTAACTATTTCCTTACTAATCTATATGCTATGGTACCTAACACCTCATATTCTTTGTGGATACTAAGTATAGGGCTAGTCACAGGGCTCCCTCTCTATTTATCTTTAACTATGTTAGCTATTTGAGCATAATTAATTTTAGAATGTCCCTTTCATTTGAATATCATCATAAACACATGTGTACTAGATTGTGTTTCCAAATTTCAAATAATTTGCTAGCCTTGTGTTTGCAATTTTCATCACTGTGGACTGTTACAATATTTTTGCCATAATTTTTCTTCTATATGAATGACTATGTTGAAAGTAAGATAGGCACTAGGATCTAGAATCAAAATTTTAAAACATAAAATAACTAGTGCCTACAAGCAAAAAAAAGATCTAATCATTTCTTGGATTTAGATTTAGATAGAGAATTACCTTGATAAGCAAATCCAAGAAGAAACTATTGAACACTTCATCGGTTCCAGAATTTGTCTGCTCGTGGCACAACAAAAGGATTGTGACAATTGTCCTACCAAATTACCTCCAAAAATTTTGGAAATATTACTGGAGATAGACAACACCTTTTAGAATCACTAGTCAAAAATTTAGATTGATTGGCCATCTGAATCGTCTTGGAGAAAATTGCAAAAGTCGACCTCATGCAGAAAGCTCTCCAAAAACATAACAAGGCACACGTTTTGCCTCTATTGAAATAGTCCACACACCAATGAGACTTCCTAATTCTCTAGTTCATAAGCTAGAATAGAACCATAGAATTGACAATGGAGGAGGCCAAAAATTGGTAGTAGGAGAAAAAAAGAAGCTAAAGCCTTCAACTCATGAAATGCTAGCTTGTAAAAATGGTTATTTTGGAGAGAAATGAAGAATCTAATCCTTCACACCTTTTGGCACACCTAAATCTCTCTCTGGCCGAATCCCTCACTATATATATATATATATGTGAATTTGTGTGAAGCAAGGTGGCATCACACATTCCATGAAAGAGTGGGGCGGCCAAGAGGTGCTTATGTGGCAAAAGGAATCCAAATTTCATTTGATTTCATTTGCATTTTAATTACATTTGGAATATCATTTCAAATTAATTAAGATGCTGTCTCAAATCTTATTTGAGTCTTCCCTCCAAAATTCACTCATCCTAATTAATTAAATAAACTCTTTAATTTAATTAATTATTTTTTGGCTTAACTTTTTAAGTCAAACTAGCTTAACTTTTTAAGCTCAATTGTTAATTTAACTTTTTAAGTTAACTTGACCAATTGATGGTCATGTTGGCACCAAATAATTAACTCCTTACTAATTGATCTAATTTCACTCTTTAAATTAGTTGATAATTTAACACTTAAATTAATCAAGCCAAAATTATCCTTCAAACTTGGCACCAAAATTCGGTCTATTAGGATAGAGGGATCCCTTTTCTAACTCCTTAGAAAATTCTCTCAATCAATTAGGAAGCTAATTGAATTTTGTGTGTAACCCAATAGGTTATATCATTCATTGGACATGGGCTCACAACTCCTTGTAACTTTTGAATATCTTATATTCATTTTAGTTTAAAACTTCTTCTAAACTAGTCGACTCAATTCAATTAATCTCATAAATGGAAGAGTACCCAATCTCCATGGTTGATGTCTAAACTCAAGCCCATGGAGCCCAACTAATTGGCCAAAATGAATATTCTAGAGAACCATCATCGCTCAACACGTGCCATGTAAATATAGTCCTCCCATCTCCTATCTCTCAAAAGAGGCCAAGGGCAAGATATTTGTTGGCTCCCTATTAGCCTCAATACTATGTCTCTATTCTCAATGTTCGAATCCTTTTGTGTGACCTCTCCTTTGAAAAACTCATTTTTCAAATTGTTAAACCACCTTGCGCAAGGATTTTTTGGAATCGATTATTATAGAATACATAGGAGATGTACTTGCCCTTCACAATAGCGAAGAGTTGGATTCCATCTTGGATCTCATAAATATCCATGCCAAGTAGCTCATACCCAATCTCAGCCCGAACGACCCACATGTGGTCAAGAATGAGTTAAAACATGAGGATCGGACACAAGGTTACCATGGATCCTCAAGTTAGAAGACTAATAATATGTACTAGCATAAGTAAGAGAACTAGCCACTACCGACTTGCCACTTAGGCTATCTAGTGGATTCTTCGATGGGTCCTCAATGCCTTATTTTCTAACAAGCGTCTACTAGCATGCACCCGTATCTCATATAGTTGCTCATGGAAGGGAGCAATCTCCAACCCTTGAATTTATGTATCATTAGTACAAACCTATCTGGATCTTAGATGCCTCGTCTCATAAGATCCTTGAAAATTTTAAGATCACGATTATGTGAGACTTATTCCATGATCACCAAACCAAGTCTCGCAGTCTAAGGTGATCTAAAGGCTTCATCCAAATGCAAGTGAAGTATAACAGAGCATCAAATAAAGGTGGTCATATAGAGAATATCATTCAATTAAAATTGTTTTACAAGATAATAGTTTGTATAAGACCAATTTCATTGGCTTACAGGACACTATTCCAACATATGTAACAGCAATAGCATAGTTTTTAATTGTTACCTTAAATTCTTTAGTATCTCTAAATTTTTAACCTCTCTAAGTATACAATGAGTCTAAGGATCTATTGAGTTTCTTTGTAAAACTATATGGTATTGTGACTTACTTATGGGGGCCATTGAAGAAAGTAATATTGCAAGGATCCAATTAATTTAGAAAATTAAAGCAAAATTAAACTTGAAATATCAAAATCTAAGGATCTTTCTTCATGCTTAAATTAAGGATTTGAACTAAGAGAAAGTACCTTGAAATAAAAACTTGAATTCAAAGTAGAAATCACTATAACCTCTTCTATGAAGAATCAACCTTTCCTTTCTCTTAGATCTTCTTCTCCACACCTTAGACCACCAAGGACAACAACTTTTTCTCTAGGAAACTTCTTCAAAATGAGGCAAAACAGTAACAAAAATGTGTAAGGTGCCCTATGGCCGCCGATCAAGAGAATCCTCCAAAAACGGTCTTAAATTGAAAGATCTAGTTCACCAACCCTTAGCACTCCACTTGTTATGCCTCTAAAGTTGATCCAAATACCTATATACATTCTAGTTCCTCACTCAATATGCTAGAATATGGAAAAGGAAGAAGAAGGAAAAAGGGAGAAGGTGTGATGGAGTTAGAAGGGAGAAAAGGAGTTGGGAGGGAAATTGAGAAGCACAAGAGGGAAATTGTGAGGGAAGGATAGTGTGTTTGTAGTGTGATTAGGATGCTTTTGGAAGTTTCCATCACACTTCCCTCGTATTGCCAACCAGCATGCCCATTTGCATGCTTAATTGGAATTTTAATTTCCAAAGCTAAAATGCCAACTCAATACTTAAAAAATGGACTCTTCCATTGTAGTTTTCCCTCCAAAATTAGATCCTCTCTTTAATTAAATTAACTTCTTAATTTAATTAAACTAACTTAATCTTTAAGTTAATTAAAATAACTCCTCAAGTTGACTTTGACTAATTAAATTGCCACATAGCACCAATTAAATTAACTCCTTAATTTAATTTGTCCAATCTAACTCTTTAAATTAATTAATTAATTTAATATATTAAATTACTCATGCTTATGTGATCAACTCTTAATTAGTTAACTTGATTTCTCTTTTGGACTTGACCACTCTTATTATCTAACTCCTTAGATAATTTTTTCAATCTAGTTAGAGTGTTCTAAACTTTTGTTTTTGACCCTTTAGATTCACCAAATAATTAGACATGAGCTCATAAATCTTTGTGATTTATTGAATATTATAATATTCCATTTAGTTTGAACTCTTTTAAACTAATCACTTTATCAATCAATCTTTATTAATTGAAGAGTAACCAATCTCCATAGTCGATGTCTAGTACAAGTCTATCGAGCCCAAACAATTGGATGAATTAATTTTAGGGTGAACCATTATCGCTTATGATTATCATGCAAATATGGTTCTTCCATTTTCTATCTCCCGAAAGAGGCCTATAACAAGATATTTATCAATTCCCTAATAGCCTCGATAACTATGCATTTGTTCTTGATGTCCGATTCCTTATTACAATGTCAACTTTGGAAAGCTCATTTCCAAATTGCCATATCACCTTGCGTAAGGTTTTCTTGGAATCGATCATCTTAGAATACATAAGAGATCAACCCGTTCTCCATGAACGGGCCAAATTGATCCCTTCTTGGAACTCACCAATCTCCATATTTAGATAGCTTGTGCTGAACCTAAATCTCGAACGACCTACTATGTGATTAGAGCAAATTAATGCACAAAAACCTAAATACAAGATTACCAGTGGAACCTCAAATCAAAGAACTAATTATATGCACTATCGTAAGCTAGAAAATTTTTCACTATTGACTTGCTACCCCGACTACCTTTTAGATTCTCTAAGTGAGTTTTCAGTGAACTTATTCTCTAATAAGCACCTATTAACATACATCTATATCTAACATAGATTGCTCATGAAACGAGGTAATATCCAATACTTTTGAGCATGCATTGTTAGTGTAAGTTTATTTAAATCTTAGATGCCTCTTCTCTTAACATTCCATGACATGCAATATTTAAAATCATGATCATAGACACTTGTTTCATGATTACTATCATGTGTGATCAAGTCTCATAATCTTATATGATTTAAAGGGCTTTAGCCAAATGCATGTGAAGAAAATCATAAATGCATATGATGAAGATAGCCATTTTATTGAAAATCATCCAATCAAGACTGTTATATTGAGTAGTTTTATATGTCAATCTAATTGGACTGTGGGGTACTATTCCAGCAATAATATCCTTCTCTATTTCACTCACAATTGGTGTTAATAGAAAAAGAATAAATAATAAAGTTAAATAAATAATAAACCAATTAGAAGGGATGTACTATTCGTTAGTACTAAAATGCATCAATAAATGAAGGATTCTAATGCATAAATGAAGGATTTCAATGTACTTATATTGCAATAATATTGTCTAAAAAGTATTTGAAGCATACCCAAAAAATGAATAAAATATGAATATGAAATATGATGAATTACCAACATATGTACCTAAGCTTTTATGTTCGGTGGGTTCATTTTCTGGGACAAACGTCATGTCAACAATATTCAATGTAGTTGGATGGGGAGTAAAGTATAATAATATAAATAATCGAGAGCTAATATCAAACCATTTTTTTACAAGTTGAAAATACAACTATGTTGGACTTTATACACTCATAAATTAACAAGATATATATCTCACTACTCTATACGCAACTACTTAATAGTTGAATTTGAACTCCTTATCTACTTGTAAATATTCTTTTAGAAGATGAAAATTAAAACAACTTGAACATAGTGTTGCTGTTGCTAGGGTGAAGTAACAAAATGCCAAAAAAAAAAAAGAAAAATGCTAATTGGCAGTGGTTCCACACAGAGCTATCATTAGCAAATAGGGGACGGAAAAATGACACCATGCAAAGATATGAGAAACGAGAGAAAGAAAATTACAATTTTGATGTTATTAATCTGAAGAAATTAAGGTGATCTGAAAGAAATAATCATTTATGTTATATCAAATAGCACCGAGTGAATTCAAAATTAAAATTTACTTCAAACTACAAAAATAATGGGTAATTATTCAATCGTAATTCCTAGCTAGATTGGAAGTTCAAGTTGGAACGAAAATATGTTTTGGTAGTTTCACTTTTTGATATGTCACTTATTATGGGGTTAATTATAATTTTAGTCCTCAAACATAATTACTTATTCGCTTTTAGTCCCTAAACAATTTCGAGTTACACTTTTATCCTTAAATTGAAAATTTTTTAACAATTTTCGTTCTTGCCGTTACTTCAAGCGTCAAAACTAACGAAACTTAGTCATGTGCTATGCACATGACTATAAAAATTATAATGTTGGTCCTTGAACATAATCAATTATTTGATTTTCGTCCCTAAATAATTTTGAGTTATATTTTTGGTCCTCAAATTGTCATTTTTTTAACAAATTCCATCCTTACTGTTACTTGTGTTGTTAAAGCTGTTAGAAAGTGGCCATGTGATACGCACATGACCACTATTGTGAGAAAAACAACATATTTTTTAAGGTTCTTTCAATTTCACTTGTTTACATCTTTGCCATCTTCCGATACCTTATTATAACATGCCAACATCTGTTTGGAGACTGAAAAACTTGAAATATTGAGACGGACTAGTATGTTATTGTAGAAAAAGATTAATTCATGGTTAATTAAAAAAGAGAGTGATAGAAAGAAGGCTATGAGCTGATAATGAGCCAAAAACCAGCTCTTGTACATGGATACAGAATTGACTTTTACGCAAGCAGACAATAAAAATGGAAAAGAGAGAGAGACAATGTATGTTGAGTACTTGTTTCTCTAGTAGAAATGGAGGATCAAAGATCAAAATTCCAAGCCTGGACAGAAATGGAGGGTCAATTTTGTTTGAAATTGGGAAATAAATGAAGTTACCTACTAGAGTGAAGTTTTTTCATGCAAGAGTGGTCATGTGCATGTCATATAACCACTTTCTATCGGCTTTAACAATATAAGTAATGACAAGGATGGGATTCATTAAAAAAGTAGTAGTTTGAGGACAAAAAATGTAACTCAAAATTATTTAGGGACAAAAATCAGATAAGTGACAATGTTCAAGACCAACATTATAATTTTCTCGGTCATGTGCATAGCACATGACTAAGTTCCGTTAGTTTTGATGTTTGAAATAATGATAGGATGAAAATTGATACAAAATTATTAATTTGAGGATAAAAGTATAATTCACAATTATTTAAAAATTAAAAGTAAATAAGTAATTATATTTGAGGGCCAAAATTTTAATTTTTTCCTAATTACGCAACGGAATTATTTGGAACGTGATCTCCCAACATTTTACGTTTACACTTTGCACGAGGACTCCACCCCAACTCTTATCACCCGGAAACCTCCCCAAACCCCAAATCCACTCATACAGCGCACCCCCCCCCTCCCCCCCCACTTCAATCCGCTCCCCTCCCCCTTCGTATTTATGCTGCATAGTAACAATAACAATAAGAAGAAAAATAATGATCGATGGTGACGATGATGATGCATCAGCATCAGAATCACGGAAATCCTCCGGCGAACTCTGCGGCTATTGGTAGTATTAGATCCCCCCACAGTCATATTCACAATCATCACCGCCTGCCTTCGCCTTCTCCTATCTCTCTGGATGCCCCCTCTAGAATTCGATTGTCCGACATTTTGCCCTACGATGGAGCTCCTATGGGCCCCCACATAAGGGCCGTCGACGCCTTGTCTGCTTCCCTTATGCGCCACAACGCCGCTGTCATTGAGCTTGGCTCCGAAGATGCTGCCCTGCTCCGCTGTGCCCTGGAGTCTGCCCGCCTCTACTTCCGTACCAGGAAGGGTGGCCGAGGGGTCTATACCTACAGGGCTGGAAGGTAAGTTCCACAAATTTTTCTCCATTTTCATTGCTGGTCGTCTGGATGCTTGTTCATTCTGTCAGTTACTCCTGCATTTGTTAATTTTGAAAATAAAGAAGTGAATAAGAGTGTTTAGTTGTGTAACTGAGGCGTTAGTGTTTCTTGTGCTGGGGGCTCTGGGCAATGCACTGATAAATGCTTCATTACCCAGAAACTCTTCAAGGTCCTTATATCTGAGTGCCTGGAAGCTCCTTCGGAGAAAGCTATCTTATTTTGCTGAAGATTTTCTGAAATTGTGAAATGTTGCATAGATTAGGAACATTATTTGGCCTTATGTTTTGAATGTTGTACTTGGGCTCATATTCAAGCACTGGATTAAGGAACTACGGCAACAACGATGCAGACTGTAATAAGCATAAAGTTAATGATGAGAAATTTAGGGAATTAGCTCGATTCCAGTATATCTTCAAGCGAGCACCTGCTGTTTCCTTGTTATGATAGTCTAACATAGTGAGTGTCTGGTGTTCTTCAAATCTGCTTTTGTTTATACTTACTCTGCTGATATTCCAATTTTCTATTCCATTTTTGGAATGTATAACATATCATATTTTAAATTATTAATTTAAATTCTTAGTATATATGTGACTGAATGGTTCTCCTGTTGCTTCCAGGTTAAATTTGGATAGATGCATTAATAGTTGTAAAATGCGTTCTCCCTGAGCGCTATAGTGATAGCATATATTGCCGTGACTCACAACCCTAGTGCTCCTCGCAGCGCTATGTGCTGTGAACTTCACTAAAATGCATAGGGATGTTCATGAGTCGGGTTTGCTAGAAAACTTAGTCCAAACCAATTAAATTTGATCGGGCTGGGTTGGGTCTGGTTTTTGAAATTGGATCTTCAACTCCAAATTGAACCAATCCAATTTATGTTGGGTTGGTTCGGGTCGGGTAGTCGGGTCTACTTGTTTAATTTTTTTTTCTTTTTTTTCCCTCCTTATTTTTTGTATATGAAAACTATATGCTAATTAAATTGTAAAATTCCAATTTTTTCAGTCAAATGATAGAAATCTAAATACATATGAAGAAGAGAAAAAAAATTACGAAACTCTAATACATATCAAAGAGACTACTGACTAAAGATGTTAAGGTGAAGAAAAATAAAAAAAAAAAATTATCTTTTAATTTTAATTGGGTTAAATAGGTCAGGTAGGGTTAGTTTGAGTATACAAAAATGAAACTTGAGTCCAATCCACTAGTAGTTGGTTTGGATCGGGTTTTACTCAATTGGACTCGATTACCCAATCCAATTAGAATCAATTAAATTGGTTTGGTTAAGGATGTTGGGTTTATTGGGTAAATCCGATCTGATGAACACCTCTAACAACGCGTGCATTAGCACACTCTTTGGGCTATGGCCTAAAGCTCAAGGCATGCGCTTTTGGGACTTCATTAATATTAGGGTTTAGTTTTATAAATTTGAAAAGTAGGGATTGTTCAATTTTCAAAAAACAAAAATTTTTTGCATGAACACTCTCTCATTATTCTCAAGCCTCACCAGTGCCACCGCCATTGCTCTAGTTGCCACTAGGCCCACCACCGCAACTCTTAAATCTCATTACTCGGGATGAAGATTTTACTGGAGATCATTAAATATTGAAGTTGTCATTAAACTTATGTTTCTTTCTGTTTATTGAACAATTTAAGTAATCTTATTATTATTTTTTATGTATAGTTGTTAAATTTGTTGCATTTTTCTTATATAGCCATATCATAAAAAAATTTAAGTATTTTTATATGGAGTGCTTTATTTCGTCAAAGTGCGCACTCCGTTGTGCATAACTTTGTGCTCTAAATTCTCACCTTTTGCCCTAGCTCATAGAACAACGTATCTACTATCTACAATTATGGATGAACAAAGTATAAATTATACTACTAAAATTTTAAATCATACAACGTAGGTATGTATCAATTCTCTTCTTTGAAGTGCTGACTCATTGTGTAACATTAAATTTGCCATAGGAGAGGAAAGTTCTGGCTTCCTAATATTCCCATTTGAGCTAGGCTAAATTATTTTCAATTTTCTGGTTAACAAGGAAAGAGTGATAAAAAGACACTGGCAACAATCCCCTTCTTTAAATTAAGGAGTCTAAAGAATACCAACTCCAGAAGAATCATTTCCGAGATTCTATTCAATGTATTGATGTGGTTTTTAAGGGAAAGAATTTTTTGCAAACTAGTTGCCAGCTGTTGCTTAGAACTAAAGTCTAAACCATAGAAAGAGAGTTGTTTTCATAATCTAACTATGGTGATTAATGTGCTACTTAATTTCTTATTCCTGGATGCATATCTGTCCAACTGTGGATGGGACTTCATTCCCTTGTTGCATGAGTTTAAATTTGAATTCAGTGGGAAAAATAATCTTCTTCTCTGTAGTTACTATTTTCATTTTATCTAGTAGCATTGTGTTGGATAGAAACAATGTTCATGCAAACTTATCACTCTTGGATGAGAACTAGGATGCATAAAGATAAGGAACCATTGGTTTAGGTCATCTTCTACAACTAGTTAACAATTCTAACTGTTTTTTTGGTATATTTTTGAAGTAGTGTCTGTATTTTTGACATAGCTGGAGTTTTTTTGAAAGAACTAGTACCTTCTAAATCTCTTCCTGCACATTCATGATGTCTAAAGTAAGGTGGGGGGTTGATATTTGAATCAGGAAAAAGTGCTGATCTCAAGGAGGCTTCTAATGTAGTGTAATGAAAAAATGTAGAAGATGTAGACGACCTTCTTGATATGAGGAGTTTGTTCCTCTTTGTTGTCTTCTTTAAATTTATGTTTTCTAAGGATATGAAATCTCCTTACTCTATCAGGAAAAAAGGTGACTAGCTTTTCATCTACCGATTATTATGATTGGCCTTTCCAATGTGCCTAAATGAACCAAAAGTTGGAAAGAGGAGTGAAGATATATCAAGCTAATTCTCACCTATTGCAGTTAGAAAGGTAGCCTTAAGATAACTGGTTGTGTGGAAAATGCTGCAGATGGTTTGATGATGTTTCCTAAAATTGGTGGTCTTGTGGGTTAGTTTGATTAACCATAAATTCCTCTTTTATTTTGACTCCTTTCATTCGCTCAAATGTTGTTGGTTAAAATTTTCAAGTGCTGAATGATTTTGTGAACCGGAGCTAGACTTATAGTATGCCAATCTTGGTTGCATGGAAATGTGAAGTACTGAAATCATCCTTTTTGGTGGTTGTGTTTTTTGGCCGAGTCTTACAACTTCCACAAATGCCACTTGCATTTTTATGTTCCCTGAACAAGAAAGGATAGACTTTTGTTAGTAGGCTTTATGAGATTTTGAAAATAAGAATATTGAAATGTGAAGTGGGAGTAGCAACTTCCATAAATGCCACTTGTACTTTTATGTTCCCTGAACAAGAAAAGATAGACTTTTGTTGGCATGCTTGATGGCTTTTGAAAATATGAACATTGAAATGTGAAGTGGGAATACTTGTTTTCTTTCTGTTCTATCTTGAATATTTTCTTTACATTCTTATTACTTTTGTGCTCAAATGGGCAGAGAATCATATTGCATTTACTCAAGGATGATTGTGATGTGGGCCCATAGTTTTTCATATGCCAATCCTGAGTAAACTTAAAATTTTTTCAGTTTTTCAAATCTAGATATTCAACTGGTGATTTTAATTTCGAATAAGTTGTCTCTTTGTAATTTTCTCAATATTTTCTTCTCTCTTTGCCAAGTTGGTCTGACTTGAAATTCCCTTTTTGTTGCATTTTGACGCTCTATATTACCAATTTTTGCTAGGCCTCTGGAAGATATGGATTCATCTCCTCCATGCATGGCAGATGTTTTCAGATGCATGGGAAGGGCAGCTCGTGCTGCTTTATGTGCAATAGCAAGGCATCTTCGTCTGCGAAGCGAGTAAGAATTCCGAGCAATTTTTTTCCTTCTTCTTTTGTTATATATGATGTATCACTGCACAAATGTCAGAATTTCCCTTTCTTGTTTGGTAGTGACTTCTTAAAAAAATTCTTTTTCTGCAGTGTTTTTAATGACTTGCTTGATGATAGTCCATTGCCTGCTAACGAGGCATCTTCATCTGTTCTTGTTGCCTCATTCTCCCACATATCCTTGCAACAAGGGAAAGGTGCAACAGGGGGAGGGAAGCTTGCATTTAGTTCTGAAGTAGAAAAGGGTTTGTTAATGCTGATTTCATCAGATGCTCCTGGTCTTCAGGTATACTCTTAATATGCTTATGATTATATGTTTTGAGTATTTAGCTTTCAATAGGAATGTTCTTGTTATCTGTTTCTTTTTTAAGATCTTCCACTGAACCAATAAACTGAACCTATTGGTTGAGAACCTTATCTTATGCTTGCTTATTAACAATCTCTCTGAAATGATTTCTATGAGTTGTTCATTTTGTCAACTATAGGTTTGTGATCCTAATGGCCGTTGGTACCAAGCAGATAGCAGCTTGGTGCCGGGGGAACTTTTACTGCTTACGGGGAAGGCTCTCAGCCATGCCACTGCAGGTCTTCGGCCTGCAGCTTCATATCGGGCCACGCCTGATAATCTTCTGATTCCTGGTGGTGGAAGGTATATCCTTCTGGAAGATGTTTGATTTGTGACATGATTTTCTTCAGCTAGATGCTGACTTTTTTCATCTAGGGCATCACTGGCATTTAGGCTCATGCCACAAGGCAATGCGATATTGGATTGTGCTCCCATTGCTGCAGCTGGACATGTAATTCCTCAGAGCTATGTGCCAATATCTGTAAGCCAGTTTATGGATGACCTTTCTGCTGAGGAAGATGTATTGTGTAGCCATAATGAAAATGCTTATGTAAGCACTTTTCTGAGGATTCTTAGAAGCAATTGATGTTGAGTGAAAAACGTATTGTTGAATGACTACCATTTGCTTGATTTAATCATATTCTAGTCCAACAAATCAGATCTCTTCAAAGTTTAAAGACATAATTTCCTGATTTTCAAGGTCACAAAATTGTCAGTTCTGATTAACGTGAATATCCTTACTTGATATTTAATTTGTTCAAATTTTCGGCTCCCTTCCTCAATCAATATTGTCTTTCCTTAGTTAACTGCCTGAGATAATTAAAGAAGTAAATTCTTACCAGTAGAAGGTCTTCTATTTATTGTTACCAATGCTGAAGTCATTTCAATGGAATCCTCTCTCTTTATTCCTTCTTCCATCTGTTCTTTTGAGATGGGTAGCTTTGGGTTTGGTGGCTTTTCTTTTCAAAAGTTAATAGTTTTGCTTTTTCTAGCTGGTCTTGTTAGAAAATGACATAATTGGACTACAATATGTGATGAGGTCTCATTTTGGATCCACCTCAACAGGTGCCTGCAGATAATTTGAATAGGGAACCATCGTTGAGAAGTGTTCTGTCTGATCCTTTATCGTAAGTTAAAACTGGCTCTGGTCTAAAACTTTTTCTTTCCTTCTTTTATGTTACAGTTGGTTGATATTGTAATTGATAAAAATCCTTATCCTTGACATTTTTATAATTCTCTCCAACTCATTGATAACTGTTTCTAATTGATTTTTTCCTTCTGATAATTTGAAAAGTATGTTGCGTAAATGGATTAGGTTAGAATAATTGTAGAATTACACATGACTAGATAAATTGGGAGATCAAATGTTTTGATTTATTCTATGGGATATGTTTTTTCTGTTCCAGTTAAGGAATGCAAAAAGAGCCACCTTCAATAAGACTTCTAAAAGGCTCTAGTTCGTCTTTGTATTCACCATTTCTTTTAGGATAACTGGGGGAATTTCTTCCAGGGATAATGCTGAATTGCTGATATCACGACTGGACTGTGATAAAACAGATGTATTTAAAGTTGCTTAACTTCATTATGTGGTTGGCATAGCTTACAAAAGATGTTCAGATACATGAATTTCTTTGGGACATGCCATGAGAGATCTCTTAGGGGTATCAATATGAGAAGAAAGTGGTTTTGTTGAGTAGATAATTGTATTTATAAACCAGTTGATTTCACAACTGATTTTTGGAAATTTCAAGTATAGTAATAATTAGAGAACATGATTTGGTGACTG
The DNA here is from genome assembly GCA_014898725.1 of Jacaranda copaia. Taxonomy (NCBI): domain Eukaryota; kingdom Viridiplantae; phylum Streptophyta; class Magnoliopsida; order Lamiales; family Bignoniaceae; genus Jacaranda; species Jacaranda copaia. The sequence goes on along the minus strand of JACGDI010003783.1, from coordinate 646,379 downwards.
GATATCACACATAGGATTCCTTAATCTAATCAAATTTCCCTAAAACTAACAAATTTAGCAGACTGTACATATGTTTCTGGATTTTTCTCACTGTATTATGGTCTCTTTGATTTTTTATTATTTTAGTCATAATTATTAAGAAACTGTATTTAAGTAACAAAATAATCATCATCCCACAAAATTAAGCTGATCTAAAACACAAGTTGGGATCTTCTTGAAACTCCTATACAGAAAATAGGATGATGCTCTTGGGCAGCAGGATGGAATTTTTCCATTTGTGATAGACTGCTCTTCTTTTCTTTCTCCAAGCAGCTTTCAACGATCCATCTTCATTTGCCTACATATTCTCCATTACATCTTCCCAGCAGCAATCCTTGCCCCTTGGACAGCTCTTTTACCCTCATAGGCTGATAGGCATCATCCAGAGTCCAGACAACAGTGAAGGAATGGAAAAGAAGAAACTGTAGTTCAGAGGTTTACCAGTTCTGGAAGAGGATTTAAATCATACAATCCGATTTTTTTTTGTATTTTGATTTCTCTCTTTTTTTAAATTGAAATGAAAGGAAATTCAAGCTAATTTATGCAGTCAAAAGAGATACTTTTACCTATACTTCTACCTGTGAGAGAATATTTTCCAGATTGGAGCTCAGAGCACTCCTGAGAATGCGAACATGATTAAATCAGGGGAAGATAGGAGGACTGGAAGTTAAGTCCAGGGATTTAATACTTTATTGGGTAATATTTTCTGATAAGATGTCTTAAAAAGAATTTGAATTGAAGTTGACAAGCATTCAGGAAAATTTTCCATGACATTATCTTAATCTTGGCTTTCTTATTTCATGCATATATTTTCTGTGCAATCCTTCTTCAATTTTATTGTGCTAAGGAAATAAGCAATGGGGGATTAATTTTTCATTTATTTTGGTTGCCCAAAGTATTCCTCCCTTCTCTACTCAAAAGTGTGAAGGAGAACTAGAACCCAAAATGATGAGGAAATTGACCAACTAGTTTGTGGATATAAATGAGGTGAAAAATATCATGGCGCAAGTAGAGAAAACTAAGTTTCAGACCATGTTTATATATAAAATTTGTTTTTTGGTGAATAACATCCATTAACTTGGGGATATTTTCCATATAACCTAGAAACTTCTTATATTATTATTATTATCATCATCATCAACACCATTATAATCTTCATTATTGTACAAGGAAAGCCACCAGTGTCATGGTGGTTGATTGGGTGTAAAACCAACCTGATTCTTCATTTCAGGAACATTATTATTGGAATTGGATATAAAACCGTACCTGTATTATATAAGTTATCATGAAGTAGGGAGAGATGTCTGAAACCTGTCTTCTAAGAGTGGAATTTAAAGTTACAATTGGTTAATATTCCTTTAGCCAGACTTGTCTATGGTGTTGCTGGTATGTCAGAGGGACAATCGTAACTTCTTATTGGCTGTTTGCTGACTTGGTTGTTTTGTAATTTTCTGGCATTGCTTTCAATGTTCCGCAAACAGGAAGAGAAAATCCATCTGTTATTTTTCATGTGTGATGAAAACTTAAGCTAAACCTCCATGCACAAGAAAGGAGTTTAGCATTTTTGCAGAACAGAGTGGAGGCTAGCTTCTCTCACTGTTATCTAAGGAGATTCCTGCTTTTAAGTCTACAAGCCAATCATCTACTGCCCCAATGTCTATTGAACTGCCACCTTGCTGTGATTTTCTATCAGTGAATCAACTGCTATGCAAGTTAAAATCTTCGTAATCTGTTACCGCGCAAAACCCCCCTATATCTTATAACTTTCCTGGTAATTTTCAGTTCCTGTATAATGCTCAGCTATGAAGTTATATTCTGACGCTTTCTACTCTCTTCACTGGGTCTCTCTTGGCTAGGGGTCTTTCCAAACAATTTCAGTGGTTCTCATAGAGGTAAATAGATGGATTTTGGTTTTTAATCAATTAGCTGGTACTGCATCCGCTGTCCTTGGAATCTTGTAGTTCCATTAGTTCCACCTTAGGAGGCTGTTTAATGTATATAGTGATTGGTTGGGTGGCTGGAAATTTATTAAGGTGCTTTGTTCCATAACTTTCTAGACAACAAAGGGAGAGGGAAAAACATAAATATGTCAAATTTCTTTTACTACTGATTGGTGCTTGTATTGATTTGCCAAAACATTTCACTATAGTGTCTTTATCAAGGAAAACACATGTTCATTTTATTGGGAAGAAAAAGAAATTAACTTGGTTACCAAGTAGGGCTGTAGTTATTGTTTAATGGAGGGCTTGCTGATTCTGGAAGATCTTCTTTAATATGTGTTAAGTAAAATTCCTTTTTACCCCAGTTTTGGTTTTTCTAGAGTCAACAAGGCAAGATGAAAGCACACTTGCTGAAGACAAGGCCAATTTAGGAGTGTAAACAGGTTTTAATCTTCTTTCTCTACCAGTACTGATATTTTGCCCATCAATATGATCTAGTTATCGGCTTTTCTTTTAACTAATTCAGGGTCTTATAATTATCCTTGTCCATTGAGCTTTGTCCTTCTCTTCCCACCACCCTAATTGTGATTGTAAGGTCCCTGGTTGCATTGAGGACCTTTTTTGTTGTGTATTTCAATTAGAGCATGCCGATTTAAGACCAGTTATCATGGTTTTATTTAAGATGCCTTCAGAGCTTGAACTTTTATCTAAGTTTTCTTTTCTTTATTGGCAATCAATAAAGTTTTAACTTATATTAAAATAAAGCAAGTTTTCAAGGAGGACAAGAATTCCTCATAAACACTAGAATAAAAGATATACGTGCTACTCGTTAGTCTCTTCAGAGATCCCCCAGAGGTAGACCTTTAAAAGAACTACTCTTTGCACCAAATAGAGGCAAGCAGTGGTAGCTTTTGCTTAGTGCAGCTTTCAGTAAAGCAGTAATCCTGAAATATACTTGCGTTCCTTTGGACCCAATTACACCAATTCTTAACAAAACCAACTGATTTCCACAACATCTTATTCTCTTGCTCCCACAGACCCCTGCACACTGTAAAGATTGCTTTGTTGATGTTTTGAGATTTTGGCTGCTCGAGATTGTCTATATGTTGAACTTGTTGCAAGTTAAGTTGTGTTATATCTAAATTTGTTCATTTGTGCGTTGTGATTGTTGAAAATTATTGACATTATTGATATATGTTTCAAATATGCATTTATGTGCTTTACTTCAATAATGCACTGATTGCCTTCAGTTGCACACGTAAGCCCGAGGACAGCTTTCCACCTTAGAATGCCTTGGGCGTCTGATGCCTGTGGTTTGTATACCTGCCCTGAAATTGTTGGCCTTCTCATATTGTCACATAATTTTTAATAATCTGTAATTTGGAGCTGTGGTTCCTTTAGGTGCGTTTTGCATTGTTGTTTAAATTTTTTTGGTCGTTGATCATAAATATGATATGTGAGTGAATATTTTATTTTTCTCATTGCATGTGTGATTCTAAATTTTCTCGTTGAAATTGAGAATTCTCCAGTGGTGCATTCCTCGAGGATGCTACGCTAGTTTCTTGTGGGCACTCATTTGGTGGTCTTATGCTGAGAAAGGTCATTGAAACGGTAAGTGGAACCAATTATTGGTCTTTGCTTTTCTTCTCTCTTTCTCTCTCTGGTGTTTTAGATTGAAACCTAAAGCATTTGACAATTGCATGTTACTTGAACATTCACAGCCTGAGGTGAGTAAGCATAAATAGAAGTGTTATATGAATTGTGGCTCATCATTAATTATAGGAGCATATAGCTGAAATTCTCTTCAAGTGACATTTGGTTTCGTAATAGGTAGGTAGCCTCGTGGGACTGCACCTTGCAAGTAACAAAGAACTGCTTCTAGTGTCTTAGAACTGGAGGCTTGATAATGTTTAACTTGTGCAAAAGGGACCTGCTTTTCATTTTCTTTGTCGTGGCTCATGATCCAACTGAACAACCTTATACATGTATAACACCGTATGCCAAAACCCATAAAAATCTGATGACCTAGACTTCCTACTAACTGTCATTTTCTCTGGGTCTTTTGATCAAAATCATTGTGTAGACTGTAGAGATAATGAGGCTGAGGAAAGATACTTTTCTCTATGTGAAGAATTACTTTTTGAAGGTTGCTAAATTTAGTGCTGCAGAGTGCAGAGAGTACTTCATTGATGATGATGGCATTGATAACCAGAAGTCCATGCCAAATCATATAAGACAGTTTTCCTTAAAAACTATAGTTGTCAATGTCTGAAATTTCGGCAAATCCTCTTGAATTTCTCAGACCATTGACATATCTTCTTCTTGATTTCATTAAGTAATCTGTTCAGCTCTCTTTCCGACCTCACCCAATTTTTATTTTTGAATTTTCTGTCCATCTGGGGTTGCCTGTGGCTCTATTAGCAATTGAGCAAGGAAACATGAAATGAACAAATGTCATTTCTTTCCATGTCAAAGCCAAGGTTTGTTGAAGGTGAACCACAAAATTACCTCCAATAAGTGCCAACTGATATGAATTTATTAATTTCATGTGTAAGAAAACTGTATGTTATAAATCCTTAAAGCTTGATTTGCGAGTATTACTTACCAAAACACTGCAATCTATTGCTGAATGGATTAGGGCTTAGACAATAGTAAAATATGCTCAAAATTTACTACAAGCCTCCAGAATGTTATAGAAAGCATAATAATAACCATTTCATCGAATTTTCTTGATGGATTATATCACATCCAACTCCAAGGAGCAGGGATTACCGATTGTTCTCGCAGAATTGTAAGAAAACGCATCATCAAGGGATCTTGGTTTACCATGAATTGAGAGAGATAGGCTAGAAACAACATCTGTTGTGTCTCTGACACCAAAAAGGGGATATGGATGGAATGTAATGAAATAGAGCAACTTTGAGATTCTCTCTGAAATGAGACATGTAAGGGAGCCACTATGAAGAAGTTCTGGGAGTTACAAAGGAGGGTTCGTTTGCTCATATTGGTCATGGGTTGAGAATAGTAATTGAACTCTATGAGACCTAATCTCCCATTGTTCCTCAATAGCTTAGTGGTAGAGCAGTCGACTATTAAACGATTGGTCGAATTGAGCCAACCAGGAGGAGGAATGAATACCAGTTAAAGCAGGCCGATCCAAATAATCAACCACTTTTTTAAGAAAATTTTCCTCCAGAATGACATGATAGGGATCCATTAAAGAACATACTAACCAACCATACATCATGTATGAACGCACCAGAAAGAATAGCTACAATGTGGGACAGCTACTGTCTTCAGTCTTCCTAATCCTATTCTTGTCCCACACAACAATTTGTTGCTTTATATGTATAGTTGATTGGCACCACGGAATATTCAATGTATACTTTAAAATGCTGAAAAGGAAAGGAGATATGGCATCTGTAGCGTGAATGTTTAAACCGTCAAATATAAGCTAATGCAATTTTTTGTGTTTATTTGACTTTTTTGACAAATTATTTAAGAAGTTGCTAGCCAACTGCCGAATACAGTAATGCATCATCTACGCTTCATGGTTTTTTCATCTCTTATTTTTTGCCAAACGAATATTGGAAATATGAATGGAGAAACCTGCACTAAACAATTCATTTACGAGCAGATGTATATGGATTGTAACTTTCTTAGATGATCTCTCAGCACCATAAATAATAGTCATTTCCTATTACAGATGGCTCAGAAATATGACACTAAACAGCTGAAGCATTGGAGTTTAAGAGTTGTTTGAGGTTTGTTTAGGCTAATGGCAGGTTGAGAAAGGTTCTTACAGGTTCCCAATGGGTAAATTCTCTAAGGGCTAAATTAGGACAACATCAGGGCGTTTACACTTTTGATTCATTTTACTCTTGAAGATAACTGGGCTTTAGGTATTAATGACATTACACTTGGAGAAAAGAATTTGGTGATCTTGATAAATAGAAGGAAAGAAAAGGAAGAAAAAGAGAAAAAGAAGACTACCTGATATCATTCTTACTTATTTGTTCCCAGTATTATTAAATTTTCTTTTAAGCCCATGGTGTGAAAAGATCATTCTACTTCTAGCACTATTTTTGCAAAAGTGATTTTCAGAATCTAACCTTTTGTTTACTTCAATTCCTGTGTGCTTTTGATGATGCAGAAAAGGGTGAATTGAAAGCTAAAATCCAGAAACTAGACTTAAGAATGGAAAAGCCAACTTCTATCCACACTTTACCTATACAATGCTTTTGCTGTATATTGAGTTGTGCCTTTTCAGTTTTGCTCATACCAGAGTTATTAGCGTCTCTAAGGAAGAGGCAAAGCATAATTTGTTGAAACATTTTCTTCCAACAATAAAATTCATCATGTGATCTTCTAGATGTTTGTGATGATTTTTAATCCTATGGAATCATCACTTATATATGAAGTGGAGTTGGTTCTGGGAAATTTTCTTGAGTGTTACCAAGATTAATGACTTAAATTGCATGTTCACGACTTAACAATGGTTTTCTAGTACTTGGCTAGGATTGAGGCTGATTTCAACTTTAACCAGAAAGGTTAAGATCCCTTTTACCTAGCTCATGTGATGTGATTCAAGGCTGGCCCCTGCTGTAGATTTATCACTAATATGAAACATTCTTTTCCTAATTGTGAACTATGTGGCCCTTGATGAATTTCCCATCTTCATACGTTTTTTGCAACTTATTTTAGTGGCACACTACCTAACAACTTGCTCATTTCTTCTTTCATTTCTTGTGCTGTGCAAAATGCAAATCCATCTCAACATCTTAATCCTTGTGTTTTTACATCATAGACTAATGTTGAGTTTTTCACAAATCTATTAATATCATGTACGATTTCCTTGTGATTCAACCAAGAAAATTCTTAAATGCACTTCCTAACCAGCTTGACTTTTCAGGAAAATTTCTTTAGTACTTAATGAAAAATTGAGCCTTAGTACGGACAAACTACTCATTAGGTTTGCCATGATGTATACTCTATTATGCCTGTACCAGTTCTAAATTGGCTAAATTACATTCCATGTACTAAGTGTTACTCCTCAGTTTGAACTCTTTGCATTCGGGCTGCTCTTTAGAACTCCAAGTCAAAAATGATTCTCCCCTAACCCTCATCCGCCAGGGTATAGGGTCCCAAAAGTGCATGCACCTTTGGATCTCATCCTGCATGTCTTGGGTATCCATGTTCTAGATAATGTTACTCTTGGTAAGACTCCTTGGCCAGTCAACTGCATTGAACGGTAACCAATTGACTTGACCCAAAACACTTATGTTCATGTTGACAAGTAGGACCTCATATGGGCATAAAAGTCTGCCCCCATTTCCCTCCCATAATCAACATGGATGGGGTGTTCAATTCCATTCTAATTGGGAGTCATTGACATCTATTTGTCCACCTCTGCTATTAACTTTGGCTCTCCTGTCTGTAGGACTCTTGAAGGTATTTAAGTCTTCATTCCCCTTGGAAAAGGTGTTCTCTACTGTCGGAGTATTTGCTGAGGAAATTTCTATCTCCACCACTCTCATATTTTTATCTCAAAAAGTAAATCCACCCTATAGTGTATTACATCTCCATATTTGCTTCCTTCATTTTCATTTAAAAGGTTTTCTCCTAAACCTGTGTATGTATTTGACATTCATAAGGAGTTAAAAGGTGCACAAGGGAAGAAAAGGAGGCCTGTGTATCCTCCCTAGAGGTTGTTTTGCTGCATGAACCGGAATAGGAATTGCAGTATCACTTGTTTCTTGGAATGGTACAATGGGGAAACACTTCTATCGATTGCTGAAGAATAATGCAATCTGTTTGTTCACAGTGTTTATTGCAGCTCCTTCCCAGGCCACCAGATAATAATGTTAACCAGAGGAAAGGTTATGTTTTTGTCTTAAAATAACTAGTTTAAATGCATGTTAGGTTAAGTTGGTGGATATTGAAAATATTGACTGAATTAAGAAAGTGAAGTTAATTGAAAGTGGCCGGAATATAGGATAGTACCACTTTATACTTGCGATTAAAACATGTTAACCGAGATACACAATTTAAATGTGAATGACGTCTGCAATTACTTTTCCTGATTTGGGAAACCTGTATTTTGTTATAGAGATGCTGAAATCACAGTCTAGATTGGGAACCAGTTATATGGGTTAACTGGTGAGTTCATGGATCAGTAGTACTCCTAATCTGGTAACTTTGTTCCATTGGTGATGGCAATCTAGTGGGCTACTCCTTTTCAGTTGCTGTCTATTTTCCTTAGCTTGAGATAGTCACCTTTCAACATCCACCCACCTTAATAAACTGCACGCTAATGGCAATGCAAATATATGTAAGGTTTTTTATGTTATATTCAGATGTATACATGGATCTTAGAATGAAAAGAAAGCAATAAGAGTTCCAGATGAATGTTATGCATTTTGCCCTACTGATCTGCAGATATACTTGTATCTTACCTCATTCCCTCAATATCAGAGATCTACAGGGCATATTTCATTAAAGTATCTTTACATCACCTAGAAAATTTAATTTTTTTATAAAGCTTCTGTTTCACCTTGGGGTCACAGCTTTACATTCTTAGTTATGTGGCTTATGCCGATTTGATGGCTTTGAAACCAAGTTTGTGAGCTAAACGTGTTAAGCTGGACAGCAGGGTTTCCTTTATTCTTCTGCAACTGTTAAGAAGCATAGAATGTCCAAAATTCAGATTATTGTCTGTTCTAACAAACAGAGAAAGCTATCCATCTTTAATTCCGAATATTTCAGGAGCAACCTTTACTGTGTCCCTGGAATGGTTGATTCCTCCTACAAGACGAGATATAAAATTGGATGCCCAACTTGGTGTTCCATCTCTTATTTGGAGATACAACTTAAAGCTCTCTTACTAATCTATAGCACTACCAGATTAAGTTTTAGATGATAATGCGGAAATGAGTCCTCTCATGATGTTATTAGGTTGTCTATGAGGACTCTGAGAAAGAGATTTTCATTTTACCACTGTCAATGGAGCCTGTTTTCCATTGCTACGGAAAGTGGAGGTAATGGTGGTTTGGAAATCCTTTATTAACAAAATGATTAATTTTACTATAATTAAAACTTTGATGACTGGAATGGTTAGGCCATTGGAACTTCTTGAAACTTGGATAATTAGAACATTTAATTCTGGAACTTCACTTCATGGTGGAAAGAAATTTGACAACTTGTTAGCTGTAAAAAACAAATTTAAGGTGAAGAGCACAACACTGGGCATCAATTCTATGGCTATGCAGCACAGGATGATCAGGGCAATGGTACCTTGACTAAATGAAAATATGCGGCATTTGGAATTAAGTTCAACTTCCTTGTTCCTGAAATTTTTTGGGAATAATAATGTTCATTGCTGGACCTTTTCTTGTCTCTAATCTGAAAGCTTAGTTCTGTTGCACTGAACCTTTCTGGTTGTTGACTACTCTACAAAACCACCTTGAGTACTATTATTTTCTCTAAAATGTTTTTAATGCTTAAGGTGCTGTTAAAGGCCTAACTAGACTGTAAAGTTTGAGTTCATTTTGCTTCCAGTTATGCGCTTTCTAATTGGAATTGATAAAAGCATGATATATCTTGTTGTTTGCTTTATAATCCATCTATATTAGAGAAGGAAAGAGTTATTATTTTGCCTTCTGTTGTTACAGTCCAAATGCACACTCTGCAAATCAGAAATTGAGGCTGGGTCTTTGATACCTAATCATGGTAATGACCATTCCATTATTGTGTGATCTCTCTCTCTCTCTCTCTCACACACACACACACACACACACAATCACTCACTCTCATGCACACACAGAGACACAGAGATAGAAAGACATGCATGCAGACACATCCAGTTTGCTTTCTGAACCATTGTGTTCTTTAGCTTGCTTGTGTTCTTTGTAGCTTGTGATGATGATCTCTTACTGACATATGCATACAGCTTTGAGAGCAGCAGCTCTAGCAGTAAAGCAAGAGGATGATCGCAGACTATTTCATAATGCAGCTCTCCGGAAACGCCGGAAGGAAGCAAGTGAGCACAGGGTAAACTTTAATTGCTTGCCTGCTTGTAATAACTTAGTCTATGCACAAATGCTGAAAACTAGTATTCATTTATAAAGGAATTGACGTAAATAAACTCCAATTTGCAATCTTCTGACTGAAACATGTAGTACTTGTATGGTATGTTCGTGCTTATGTTTGTGATAACATATAAATATACTATTTTGTATTGACTTAATTGCCTTTACCTTCCTATTGAAGCAGCTAAAACTTCCTTCCCTCTTTCCTAATTGCAAAAAGCTTGCATAAGTTTATTATGTCAAAAACCTAGACGAGCATGATGCTCCCCTTTTTCCTGAATTAAATTTTATAATAGTGTGTGAGATCTCTCTCTCTCTTGGCCACCACTTCTTTCCCTGCCGCCATCCCCTCCCTCCGTCACCTATCACCACTCTCTAGAGAGAAAGGAAAGTAATGGCCGAAAAGGGAATAAGAAATGAGAGGTAATAAATAGAGTAGAAAAAGAACGAGAGGGAATGGAAAAGAAGAAAACTGAGAATTTTTTATATTTTTTTCCTGCAAGAATTTAAGTATAATACTTTGTTAAATTAAGTAGTTTTAGGTAAAGATTTATTAGATGACATGATTCTATAATTTTATGGCTACATATTTAAATTATTCTTAAATTAAGTATAAACTTTTGCTCATTATAAATTTTATAAAGAATTCAGTTTGTAGCATAAATAATTATTTTATGTTAATATAAACATGAACTGACAACAAATTTCACTCATTTTTCTTTTCTACATTTCAATTCTATAGCATGAGAAAAATACTAGAGGAAGTCATTTTTCTTCGACAAATGAAAAAATTGTTAAGTCTGTTGTATATATGAGGTGTAAAAGACCACCACCAGTGACTTTCTTTTTCAAATCCAAATGACTTAATTTTTTATGAAACGGATATATTTTGAAATCATATTTTTTATATACTGCCCCATTTCTACATATGCTTCTGACATGTATATGCCCCTCAAATTTCAAATATTGTATCAAAAAAATTTTGGTCATTAAAATGTAAGGTCAACTGAGCTAATGGGTTAAACAAAATAAGTTCACTATGTATTTTTTCTTTTTCTTGATGTCAGCATTTTCCATCTAAAACCCTGACGTGTTGGGCAAACATGGCAAACTCAAATGGGATGTTTTTTGAATTACGTAAGGATTCGGTGGGGAAGAATTAGTAATTAGTTATTAGTTATTTTGGAGAGGAGGCAATAGGCATAAGTCATCGACACTTTTATTTGTATCATTATTACAGATAGGTGCTGATGTTGATCTGTGTCTTAGATGCAACTTCCATTATACAAGTCTACTAGTCTGCTTGGTGAATTTGGGCATCGTATTGATATGATGCACAGTAAGATAGCAGAAGTATGCTTGCATAGTTATTTTCTTTTGTTTTAATTCTTCAGGAAAATGGTGATATTACTCCAGAAAATGGGCCAAATAGAGGTGTACAATATCCTTTCTCAGTAAATGAGAAGGTTGTTATCAAGGTAAATCATTCCCTACCTGATATTCCCATGATTTTTTTGTCATTTGCAAACATCCGGTTGAAGGAAACAAAGCACGCAGGGTAACAGGCGGACGCCTGATAAGTTTGTTGGCAAGGAAGCAGTGATTACATCACAGTGTCTGAATGGCTGGTTAGTTGCATAAATGAGACTTAATTTATATTTCAGTTTGTGTTTCCGAGGTTTAGGCAAGGACCCAACTCACTTGTATGCAGTTTTCTGATTTGTGAAAAAAATAATGTTGGAGTTTTGCTGATTCTTTGCTGCATTACATTCAACAGGTATTTGCTTAAGATTATTGAGAGTGGAGAAAATGTCAGGTTGCAATACCGTTCTTTGAGAAAAATTCCAACTTCTCATGACTCAGAGCAACCAGTTCAAAATAGCAGCTGATATGGTCACAGTTAATTTTGGGAATATGCCCTGAAGCTGCTGCTGTGTTCGAGGTAGGAAAAGATATGATACATAGTGTCATTATTTGATTGAATGTTGTTAGCATATATACATATGTAATTAGGAAGAATAGAGAAAGGGGAGAAGTCTTCTAGTGTTATCGGGTAGAGTTCCATCACTGCGCCATTTTTTCCTTTTTGCTTTTCTGAAAAGAAAGAAAGGGGAGAAGAGTGAAAGTCAGTCCACCTTCTTAGTGGAAAAATGCTCACAAAAATTAACTTGGTGCTAAGATTGGTGAAAACATGCCATTGATGTTTGATTAATACAAATGAGGGGATGTCTTCTGAATTCTCATGCTCTTTTTTATGTGCTTACAGATTAAATTCTATTCATTGTTGTCGATATGATGGCTGATTGTATGAATAATGAAATGGAGTAAGCCCAAGACTGAAAAACACAACAATAATAAAAAATTGTCGATTTGTTGGCAACTGATATCTGATTGTCCTAGCAGTTGAGACAACCTCAAATAATTTCTTTGCAGAACGCTGAGCAACTGCTCCTTAGCCCAAACCTGAGAGTTGCAATTGAAGATAAACCGGTGACTGGTTTAAGTATCAGTACGCAATTCATCTCTTGATGGTGTCTGTCGGGCGGCATTTTTTAGTTTCAATTTCCTATGTAATTGTAGCCTTTCTACAGTAAACTATGATAATATACTATGAGTAATCTTGTTAGAAATCTTCAAGGTTGAAATAGGTGTAGAAGCTAGAAGCAAAGACAAAGGCAAAGACCGTGTACGGAATACAGAGAAGTGAAAACGAAAATTTCAATAAAAGGATGCTCTATGCTCCTCGAAAAAAAACGAAAGACGCACCCTTCAGTTAAAACGTGACATTCTCATTCTGTGGTGCGTTCTATCCAAGGTACAATTTTATCTGTGGGGATATTGAAGGTGATTCCAGCAAGTTTAAGAGATACTATGTGCTTTTCCAATATTTTTTAGTGCACTTGAAAGGCAATTTTCATATACACGACATTTCGTCTCGTATAATCCCTAGTTCCTAGCATTACGATTGTCAGCCAACTCTAATGTCATTTAGTACCGGAATCGATTGGACGTGAAAATTGATTCTGGGTAGATTGAGTATAACGTAAATTTTTATTGTCAATCACTTGCCCACAGTGGATGTGACTGTAGAGTTTTCTTTTAGAGTGGTTCGGATCGAGTTGGCTAATTGAGATCAGGTCGACTTAGTTTTGGTTGAACTAATCTGGGACTTTCAAGCCCTAAGGACACGACGAATAAAGTTAAGATCGTTAATATTTGTCTGACGAAAATGCCTAAATGATAAGTCAATGGTTAGTGTAACGAGGGACTTGGAAATGGACCTATCATGAAATATTAGTAGGGACGTCATTTAGCAAATATAAAAAGGATGACATGATCTAGTTTGAACAATCTGTTATATTAGCATCCAATCATGTGAATTAATTAAGTTATTATTCATAATCTGAACGATAGATGTAATAAATATAGAAGTACCAAGGAACTATATATATAAGGAGGATAGTTTGCATTGAGATGATGCCAGGTGTCAAACAAATATCTTAAAAGAATTTAATGTCATAAATTATATTCATTATTACTTGTAAAATCTCCTAATATCGAGATCTTGAAGTATTGAAATCAATTTAAGATTAAATTAAATTTTATCTTACACTTCTTACATTATAATGCTGCTGAAAGCTGCGTATAAAGAAAAAGGGGGTTGTGCTATTGGTAAATCGACAAGGGAGGTCGAGTACTCAGGATTGTGTATAACTTGGGGCTTGAGATCTGCAACAACAACACACGTTAAACTAGTCGAGGTGCCCTCGACTAAGGCACTTCGATACTCAAGTTAGTTTTGGTTGATATAAGAGATCGAACAGAATATAGAGAATGTAAAACTTTATAGTATATGAGGCATTCCCTTGAGCGTAGATGAGCCTGAAGTATTTATAGCTTTTTGTAGGCATGATTTACCCAAGTACCCCTTATCAGGTGTATTGACTTTTGTCTTTGCTAGGGGGTTGGGGGTCATTCCATGTCTAAATTCCGGTATTGTGCCAGGTGGCTAAATCTCCTATTTTTCCAGATAAACAATGCCAGTGGAGGCACGTCTCTGCCGAAATTGTTGGCAGGGTTGTCAGAGTTGTCAGAGTTGGTGGCAGCGGTTGTATTAGCTGTCACGTGTCATTAATGCAGAGGTATGCAGCCTGTCAGACTAATCAACACGGTAGGGATATGAGTTAATGCCAGAGTGGGTTTTGAGGTTGATACATGTCGATCAGGCTCGAATATTCGAACTTATGGAGTGGTCCTGAGGTTGATATGGGTCGACTGCAGACCCTACTACGTGAGGTTGATATTGGTCAACCAAACAAACTTACCGTTGGTCTCTTGGGCTATCTCATTTGATGTTGGGCCCACTGGGCATTTGATGTTAGGCATATTGGGCCTACTGGGTTATCCCATATCATAAGTCCCCCCAACTCACGGTCTTGATTGAGCTTGCCGATGAGAAGGAGCAGGGAGTTTACATTCAACCATAGCGGGTATTATGCTTGACTAGGATTTTTAAATTCTCGACCTGGGTTTTTAAACTGTCGACCCAGGTTTTTGAACTATCAACTAGGGTTTGAGGCGAATTTTTTGCATTTAATGTGGCTATTAGTGCGCAGAATATGAAGCGTATTGGGGCAGGCTATCATTATAGCAGTTACATAGATTCCCGTGTGCGATTGCCTATAAATAGAGGGATAACTGGCTTCATTTACACTTTTGTTGTCTGAACTTTTGATCGAATCACCATCTTTGAAGCCCTTCAAGTTCTGCGCTTTGTCTTTGTGAAATTTCCACTGTAAGTGTCTTTGCTATTCTTGTTCTTTTCTACCTTTCCTTTGTAGAAGTATGTCTACTAGCCTCGATTCTGATAGTACTAGGTTAGAAAATATGGCCCGAGGGGGAGGGGGGGAAGACTGGGGCTGAGAACACATTTGAGTCCAGTCCTTCTCCGAGTGAAAGCTTTAGCTCAAGTAGCAGCAGTAGATTCAACGACGTTAGGGTAGTGTCAGAGGGGGAGGCTGGCCCTGCTGAGATGCTTGCAAGTTGGGGTTGATTATTTACCCCCAACTATTGCACTAAAATAACCTAAAAAATAACCGCTGTAGACTTAGTGCGTATTAGAATAGTGTATCATATCCCCGATAAGTATGAGCTGGTAGCGTCGGGGATCCAGGGTAGAATGCATCGACTTCCCCGGGGATTTATAACTGTATTTGAGGAGAGGCTGAAATGTGGCCTCAGGTTCCTGCTCGCTCAGTCTATAGTCGACCTCCTCGTAGGATTAGGGGTTTGCACCGCACAATTACTCCCTAATTATTTTGCCACACTGTACAGTTTTGCTG